>JAINUT010001296.1:0-27452 GCA_020205555.1 Panax stipuleanatus | reverse complement strand
CTAAATTGTGAAAGAAAGAGTGATTAAGAGTCCTATTACTTTCGTTCTAATTTGATTACCATCAAAGGATTAATCCCATGACTATCCGCTTTAAAAACGATGCGTTACATATCTCACACCAAGTCTTGATTTATGGAGAACCTTCTTATTATTTCATTAGTTTCTCTCTCAAATTGTCAAAGAAAGAGGTGATATGAGTCCTATGACTTCGTTCTAGTTGATTAGCATAAAAAGGATCAATCCTATCACTATAAGCTTCAAAACGATTCGTACATCTCACATAAGTCTTCATTAGGGATACCTTTCTAATTGTTTTCATTAGTTCTCTGAATTGTGAAATATAGATGATTATGCGTCCTATTACTTCGTTCTAGTGAAATTAGCATCAAAGGGAGCAATCCCTCACTATCGCGTCCAAAACGATGCGTAGATCTCCCACAAGTCTTCATTTATGGAAACCTTCTTATTCTTTCATTGGTTTCCTAAAATTATGAAAGAAAGAGGTGACTAAGAGTCCTATTACTTCGTTCTAGTTTAAATTAGCATCAAAAGGAGCAAACCCATCACTATCGCGTCCAAAACGATTCGTAGATCTCCACACAAGACTTCGTTTAGGAAGACCTTCATATTATTTCATTGGTTGTTTCAAATTTACAAAGAAAGAGGTGATTAAGAGTTGTATTACTTCATTCTATTTTGATTAGCGTCAAAATGAGAAACCCATGACTATCGCATTTCAAAACCATGCGTACGTTTCGCACAGGTCTTCATTTAGGGAGACCTTCTTATTGTTTCATTGGTGCATTTAAAATTGTCAAAGAAATAGGTGATTAGGAGTCCTATAACTTCGTTCTAGTTTGATTTGCATCAAAAGGAGCAATCCCATGACTATCGGGTTAAAAACGATGCGTACATCTCACACAAGTCTTCATTTAAGGAGACCTTCTTATTGTTTCATTGGTTTCCTAAAATTGTGAAAGAAAGAGGTGATTAAGAGTCCTATTACTTCGTTCTAATTTGATTACCATCAAAAGGAGTAATCCCATGACTATCGCGTTAAAAACGATGCGTACATATCTCACACAAGTTTTGATTTATGGAGACCTTCTTATTATTTCATTAGTTCTCTCAAATTGTCAAAGAAAGAGGTGATTATGAGTCCTATGACTTCGTTCTAGTTTGATTAGCATAAAAAGGATCAATCCTATCACTATAGCATTCAAAATGCTTCGTACATCTCACACAAGTCTTCATTTAAGGATACCTTTGTATTGTTTCATTAGTTCTCTGATTTGTCAAAATATAGATGATTATGAGTCCAATTACTTCGTTCTAGTTGAAATTAGCATCAAAAGGAGCAATCACATCACTATCGCGTCCAAAACGATGCGTAGATCTCACACAAGTCTTCATTTATGGAAACCTTCTTATTGTTTCATTGGATTCCTAAAATTATGAAAGAAAGAGGGGACTAAGAGTCCTATTACTTTGTTCTAGTTTAAATTAGCATCAAAAGGAGCAAACCCATCACTATCGCGTCCAAATCGATTCGTAGATCTCACACAAGACTTCATTTAGGAAGACCTTCATATTGTTTCATTGGTTGTTTCAAATTTACAAAGAAAGAGGTGATTAAGAGTTGTATTACTTCATTCTACTTTGATTAGCGTCAAAATGAGAAACCCATGACTATCGCATTCAAAACCATGCGTACGTTTTGCACAGGTCTTCATTTAGGGAGACCTTCTTATTGTTTCATTGGTGCTTATAATTGCAAAGAAATAGGTGATTAGGAGTCCTATAACTTCATTCTAGTTTGATTAGCATCAAAAGGAGCAATCCCATGACTATCGCATTAAAAACAATACGTACATCTCACACAAATCTTCATTTAACTAGACCTTCTTATTGTTTCATTGGTTTCCTAAAATTGTGAAAGAAAGAAGTGATTAAGAGTTCTATTACTTCGTTCTAATTTGATTACCATCAAAAGGAGTAATCCCATGACTATCGCGTTAAAAACGATGCGTACATATCTCACACAAGTCTTGATTTATGTAGATCTTCTTATTATTTCATTAGTTCTCTCAAATTTTCAAAGAAAGAGGTGATTATGAGTCCTATGACTTCGTTCTAGTTTGATTAGCATAAAAAAGATCAATCCTATCACTATAGCATTCAAAATGATTCGTACATCTCACACAAGTCTTCATTTAAGGATACCTTTGTATTGTTTTATTAGTTCTCTAATTGTCAAAATATAGATAATTATGAGTCCTATTACTTCGTTCTAGTTGAAATTAGCATCAAAAGGAGCAATCACATCACTATCGCGTCCAAAACGATGCTTAGATCTCACACAAGTCTTCATTTATGGAAACCTTCTTATTGTTTCATTAGTTTCCTAAAATTATGAAAGAAAGAGGGGACTAAGAGTCCTATTACTTTGTTCTAGTTTAAATTAGCATCAAAAGGAGCAAACCCATCACTATCGCGTCCAAAATCGATTCGTAGATCTCACACAAGACTTCATTTAGGAAGACCTTCATATTATTTCATTGGTTGTTTCGAATTTACAAAGAAAGAGGTGATTAAGAGTTGTATTACTTCATTCTATTTTGATTAGCGTCAAAATGAGAAACCCATGACTATCGCATTCAAAACCATGCGTACGTTTCGCACAGGTCTTCATTTAGGGAGACCTTCTTATTGTTTCATTGGTGCTTTAAAATTGCCAAAGAAATAGGTGATTAGGAGTCCTATAACTTCGTTCTAGTTTGATTGGCATCAAAAGGAGCAATCCCATGACTATCGCATTAAAAACAATGCGTACATTGCACACAAGTCTTCATTTAAGGAGACCTTCTTATTGTTTCATTGGTTTCCTAAAATTGTGAAATAAAGAGGTGATTAAGAGTCCTATTACTTCGTTCTAATTTGATTACCGTCAAAAGGAGTAATCCCATGACTATCGCGTTAAAAACGATGCGTACATATCTCACACAAGTCTTGATTTATGGAGACCTTCTTATTATTTCATTAGTTCTCTCAAATTGTCAAAGAAAGAGGTGATTATGAGTCCTATGACTTCGTTCTAGTTTGATTAGCATAAAAAGGATCAATCCTATCACTATAGCATTCAAAATGATTCGTACATCTCACACAAGTCTTCATTTAAGGATACCTTTGTATTGTTTCATTAGTTCTCTGATTTGTCAAAATATAGATAATTATGAGTCCTATTACTTCGTTCTAGTTGAAATTAGCATAAAAAGGAGCAATCACATCACTATCGCGTCCAAAACGATGCGTAGATCTCACACAAGTCTTCATTTATGGAAACCTTCTTATTGTTTCATTGGTTTCCTAAAATTATGAAAGAAAGAGGTGACTAAGAGTCCTATTACTTCGTTCTAGTTTAAATTAGCATCAAAAGGAGCAAACCCATCACTATCGCGTCCAAAATGATTCGTAGATCTCACACAAGACTTCATTTAGGAAGACCTTCATATTGTTTCATTGGTTGTTTCAAATTTAACAAAGAAAGAGGTGATTAAGAGTTGTATTACTTCATTCTATTTTGATTAGCGTCAAAATGAGAAACCCATGACTATCGCATTTAAAACCATGCGTACGTTTCGCACAGGTCTTCATTTAGAGAGACCTTCTTATTGTTTCATTGGTGCTTTAAAATTGTCAAAGAAATAGGTGATTAGGAGTCCTATAACTTCGTTCTAGCTTGATTCGCATCAAAAGGAGCAATCCCATGACTATCGGTTAAAAACGATGCGTACATCTCACACAAGTCTTCATTTAAGGAGACCTTCTTATTATTTCATTGGTTTCCTAAAATTGTGAAAGAAAGAGGTGATTAAGAGTCCTATTACTTCGTTCTAATTTGATTACCATCAAAAGGAGTAATCCCATGACTATCGCGTTAAAAACGATGCGTACATATCTCACACAAGTCTTAATTTATGGAGACCTTCTTATTATTTCATTAGTTCTCTCAAATTGTCAAAGAAAGAGGTGATTATGAGTCCTATGACTTCGTTCTAGTTTGATTAGCATAAAAAGGATCAATCCTATCACTATAGCCTTCAAAATGATTCGTACATCTCACACAAGTCTTCATTTAAGGATACCTTCTTATTGTTTCATTAGTTCTCTGAATTGTCAAAATATAGATGATTATGAGTCCTATTACTTCGTTCTAGTTGAAATTAGCATCAAAAGGAGCAATCACATCACTATCGCGTCCAAAACGATGCGTAGATCTCACACAAGTCTTCATTTATGGAAACCTTCTTATTCTTTCATTGGTTTCCTAAAATTATGAAAGAAAGAGGTGACTAAGAGTCCTATTACTTCGTTCTAGTTTAAATTAGCATCAAAAGGAGCAAACCCATCACTATCGCGTCCAAAACGATTCGTAGATCTCACACAAGACTTCGTTTAGGAAGACCTTCATATTATTTCATTGGTTGTTTCAAATTTACAAAGAAAGAGGTGATTAAGAGTTGTATTACTTCATTCTATTTTGATTAGCGTCAAAATGAGAAACCCATGACTATCGCATTCAAAACCATGCGTACGTTTCGCACAGGTCTTCATTTAGGGAGACCTTCTTATTGTTTCATTGGTGCATTAAAATTGTCAAAGAAATAGGTGATTAGGAGTCCTATAACTTCGTTCTAGTTTGATTTGCATCAAAAGGAGCAATCCCATGACTATCGGGTTAAAAACGATGCGTACATCTCACACAAGT
Organism: Panax stipuleanatus; assembly: GCA_020205555.1. NCBI lineage: Eukaryota > Viridiplantae > Streptophyta > Magnoliopsida > Apiales > Araliaceae > Panax > Panax stipuleanatus. Next base: position 22,684 of record JAINUT010001296.1, on the reverse strand, counting down.
CTTCATTTAAGGAGACCTTCTTATTGTTTCATTGGTTTCGTAAAATTGTGAAAGAAAGAGGTGATTAAGAATCCTATTACTTCGTTCTAATTTGATTACCATCAAAAGGAGTAATCCCATGACTATCACGTTAAAAACGATGCGTACATATCTCACACAAGTTTTGATTTATGGAGACCTTCTTATTATTTCATTAGTTCTCTCAAATTGTCAAAGAAAGAGGTGATTATGAGTCCTATGACTTCGTTCTAGTTTGATTAGCATAAAAAGGATCAATCCTATCACTATAGCATTCAAAATGCTTCGTACATCTCACACAAGTCTTCATTTAAGGATACCTTTGTATTATTTCATTAGTTCTCTGATTGTCAAAATATAGATGATTATGAGTCCAATTACTTCGTTCTAGTTGAAATTAGCATCAAAAGGAGCAATCACATCACTATCGCGTCCAAAACGATGCGTAGATCTCACACAAGTCTTCATTTATGGAAACATTCTTATTGTTTCATTGGATTCCTAAAATTATGAAAGAAAGAGGGGACTAAGAGTCCTATTACTTTGTTCTAGTTTAAATTAGCATCAAAAGGAGCAAACCCATCACTATCGCGTCCAAATCGATTCGTAGATCTCACACAAGACTTCATTTAGGAAGACCTTCATATTGTTTCATTGGTTGTTTCAAATTTACAAAGAAAAGGTGATTAAGAGTTGTATTACTTCATTCTACTTTGATTAGCGTCAAAATGAGAAACCCATGACTATCGCATTCAAAACCATGCGTACGTTTTGCACAGGTCTTCATTTAGGGAGACCTTCTTATTGTTTCATTGGTGCTTTATAATTGCCAAAGAAATAGGTGATTAGGAGTCCTATAACTTCATTCTAGTTTGATTAGCATCAAAAGGAGCAATCCCATGACTATCGCATTAAAAACAATACGTACATCTCACACAAATCTTCATTTAACTAGACCTTCTTATTGTTTCATTGGTTTCCTAAAATTGTGAAAGAAAGAAGTGATTAAGAGTTCTATTACTTCGTTCTAATTTGATTACCATCAAAAGGAGTAATCCCATGACTATCGCGTTAAAAACGATGCGTACATATCTCACACAAGTCTTGATTTATGTAGATCTTCTTATTATTCATTAGTTCTCTCAAATTTTCAAAGAAAGAGGTGATTATGAGTCCTATGACTTCGTTCTAGTTTGATTAGCATAAAAAGATCAATCCTATCACTATAGCATTCAAAATGATTCGTACATCTCACACAAGTCTTCATTTAAGGATACCTTTGTATTGTTTTATTAGTTCTCTAAATTGTCAAAATATAGATAATTATGAGTCCTATTACTTCGTTCTAGTTGAAATTAGCATCAAAAGGAGCAATCACATCACTATCGCGTCCAAAACGATGCTTAGATCTCACACAAGTCTTCATTTATGGAAACCTTCTTATTGTTTCATTAGTTTCCTAAAATTATGAAAGAAAGAGGGGACTAAGAGTCCTATTACTTTGTTCTAGTTTAAATTAGCATCAAAAGGAGCAAACCCATCACTATCGCGTCCAAATCGATTCGTAGATCTCACACAAGACTTCATTTAGGAAGACCTTCATATTATTTCATTGGTTGTTTCGAATTTACAAAGAAAGAGGTGATTAAGAGTTGTATTACTTCATTCTATTTTGATTAGCGTCAAAATGAGAAACCCATGACTATCGCATTCAAAACCATGCGTACGTTTCGCACAGGTCTTCATTTAGGGAGACCTTCTTATTGTTTGATTGGTGCTTTATAATTGCCAAAGAAATAGGTGATTAGGAGTCCTATAACTTCGTTCTAGTTTGATTAGCATCAAAAGGAGCAATCCCATTACTATCGCATTAAAAACAATGCGTACATCTCACACAAGTCTTCATTTAAGGAGACCTTCTTATTGTTTCATTGGTTTCCTAAAATTGTGAAAGAAAGAGGTGATTAAGAGTCCTATTACTTCGTTCTAATTTGATTACCATCAAAAGGAGTAATCCCATGACTATCGCGCTAAAAACGATGCGTACATATCTCACACAAGTCTTGATTTATGGAGACCTTCTTATTATTTCATTAGTTCTCTCAAATTGTCAAAGAAAGAGGTGATTATGAGTCCTATGACTTCGTTCTAGTTTGATTAGCATAAAAAGGATCAATCCTATCACTATAGCATTCAAAATGATTCGTACATCTCACACAAGTCTTCATTTAAGGATACCTTTGTATTGTTTCATTAGTTCTCTGATTTGTCAAAATATAGATAATTATGAGTCCTATTACTTCGTTCTAGTTGAAATTAGCATAAAAAGGAGCAATCACATCACTATCGCGTCCAAACGATGCGTAGATCTCACACAAGTCTTCATTTATGGAAACCTTCTTATTGTTTCATTGGTTTCCTAAAATTATGAAAGAAAGAGGTGACTAAGAGTCCTATTACTTCGTTCTAGTTTAAATTAGCATCAAAAGGAGCAAACCCATCACTATCGCGTCCAAAATGATTCGTAGATCTCACACAAGACTTCATTTAGGAAGACCTTCATATTGTTCATTGGTTGTTTCAAATTAACAAAGAAAGAGGTGATTAAGAGTTGTATTACTTAATTCTATTTTGATTAGCGTCAAAATGAGAAACCCATGACTATCGCATTTAAAAACCATGCGTACGTTTCGCACAGGTCTTCATTTAGAGAGACCTTCTTATTGTTTCATTGGTGCTTTAAAATTGTCAAAGAAATAGGTGATTAGGAGTCCTATAACTTCGTTCTAGCTTGATTCGCATCAAAAGGAGCAATCCCATGACTATCGGGTTAAAAACGATGCGTACATCTCACACAAGTCTTCATTTAAGGAGACCTTCTTATTATTTCATTGGTTTCCTAAAATTGTGAAAGAAAGAGGTGATTAAGAGTCCTATTACTTCGTTCTAATTTGATTACCATCAAAAGGAGTAATCCCATGACTATCGCGTTAAAAACGATGCGTACATATCTCACACAAGTCTTAATTTATGGAGACCTTCTTATTATTTCATTAGTTCTCTCAAATTGTCAAAGAAAGAGGTGATTATGAGTCCTATGACTTCGTTCTAGTTTGATTAGCATAAAAAGGACCAATCCTATCACTATAGCCTTCAAAATGATTTGTACATCTCACACAAGTCTTCATTTAAGGATACCTTCTTATTGTTTCATTAGTTCTCTGAATTGTCAAAATATAGATGATTATGAGTCCTATTACTTCGTTCTAGTTGAAATTAGCATCAAAAGGAGCAATCACATCACTATCGCGTCCAAAACGATGCGTAGATCTCACACAAGTCTTCATTTATGGAAACCTTCTTATTCTTTCATTGGTTTCCTAAAATTATGAAAGAAAGAGGTGACTAAGAGTCCTATTACTTCGTTCTAGTTTAAATTAGCATCAAAAGGAGCAAACCCATCACTATCGCGTCCAAAACGATTCGTAGATCTCACACAAGACTTCGTTTAGGAAGACCTTCATATTATTTCATTGGTTGTTTCAAATTTACAAAGAAAGAGGTGATTAAGAGTTGTATTACTTCATTCTATTTTGATTAGCGTCAAAATGAGAAACCCATGACTATCGCATTCAAAACCATGCGTACGTTTCGCACAGGTCTTCATTTAGGGAGACCTTCTTATTGTTTCATTGGTGCATTAAAATTGTCAAAGAAATAGGTGATTAGGAGTCCTATAACTTCGTTCTAGTTTGATTTGCATCAAAAGGAGCAATCCCATGACTATCGGGTTAAAAACGATGCGTACATCTCACACAAGTCTTCATTTAAGGAGACCTTCTTATTGTTTCATTGGTTTCGTAAAATTGTGAAAGAAAGAGGTGATTAAGAATCCTATTACTTCGTTCTAATTTGATTACCATCAAAAGGAGTAATCCCATGACTATCACGTTAAAAACGATGCGTACATATCTCACACAAGTTTTGATTTATGGAGACCTTCTTATTATTTCATTAGTTCTCTCAAATTGTCAAAGAAAGAGGTGATTATGAGTCCTATGACTTCGTTCTAGTTTGATTAGCATAAAAAGGATCAATCCTATCACTATAGCATTCAAAATGCTTCGTACATCTCACACAAGTCTTCATTTAAGGATACCTTTGTATTGTTTCATTAGTTCTCTGATTTGTCAAAATATAGATGATTATGAGTCCAATTACTTCGTTCTAGTTGAAATTAGCATCAAAAGGAGCAATCACATCACTATCGCGTCCAAAACGATGCGTAGATCTCACACAAGTCTTCATTTATGGAAACATTCTTATTGTTTCATTGGATTCCTAAAATTATGAAAGAAAGAGGGGACTAAGAGTCCTATTACTTTGTTCTAGTTTAAATTAGCATCAAAAGGAGCAAACCCATCACTATCGCGTCCAAATCGATTCGTAGATCTCACACAAGACTTCATTTAGGAAGACCTTCATATTGTTTCATTGGTTGTTTCAAATTTACAAAGAAAAAGGTGATTAAGAGTTGTATTACTTCATTCTACTTTGATTAGCGTCAAAATGAGAAACCCATGACTATCGCATTCAAAACCATGCGTACGTTTTGCACAGGTCTTCATTTAGGGAGACCTTCTTATTGTTTCATTGGTGCTTTATAATTGCCAAAGAAATAGGTGATTAGGAGTCCTATAACTTCATTCTAGTTTGATTAGCATCAAAAGGAGCAATCCCATGACTATCGCATTAAAAACAATACGTACATCTCACACAAATCTTCATTTAACTAGACCTTCTTATTGTTTCATTGGTTTCCTAAAATTGTGAAAGAAAGAAGTGATTAAGAGTTCTATTACTTCGTTCTAATTTGATTACCATCAAAAGGAGTAATCCCATGACTATCGCGTTAAAAACGATGCGTACATATCTCACACAAGTCTTGATTTATGTAGATCTTCTTATTATTTCATTAGTTCTCTCAAATTTTCAAAGAAAGAGGTGATTATGAGTCCTATGACTTCGTTCTAGTTTGATTAGCATAAAAAAGATCAATCCTATCACTATAGCATTCAAAATGATTCGTACATCTCACACAAGTCTTCATTTAAGGATACCTTTGTATTGTTTTATTAGTTCTCTAAATTGTCAAAATATAGATAATTATGAGTCCTATTACTTCGTTCTAGTTGAAATTAGCATCAAAAGGAGCAATCACATCACTATCGCGTCCAAAACGATGCGTAGATCTCACACAAGTCTTCATTTATGGAAACCTTCTTATTGTTTCATTAGTTTCCTAAAATTATGAAAGAAAGAGGGGACTAAGAGTCCTATTACTTTGTTCTAGTTTAAATTAGCATCAAAAGGAGCAAACCCATCACTATCGCGTCCAAATCGATTCGTAGATCTCACACAAGACTTCATTTAGGAAGACCTTCATATTATTTCATTGGTTGTTTCGAATTTACAAAGAAAGAGGTGATTAAGAGTTGTATTACTTCATTCTATTTTGATTAGCGTCAAAATGAGAAACCCATGACTATCGCATTCAAAACCATGCGTACGTTTCGCACAGGTCTTCATTTAGGGAGACCTTCTTATTGTTTGATTGGTGCTTTATAATTGCCAAAGAAATAGGTGATTAGGAGTCCTATAACTTCGTTCTAGTTTGATTAGCATCAAAAGGAGCAATCCCATTACTATCGCATTAAAAACAATGCGTACATCTCACACAAGTCTTCATTTAAGGAGACCTTCTTATTGTTTCATTGGTTTCCTAAAATTGTGAAAGAAAGAGGTGATTAAGAGTCCTATTACTTCGTTCTAATTTGATTACCATCAAAAGGAGTAATCCCATGACTATCGCGCTAAAAACGATGCGTACATATCTCACACAAGTCTTGATTTATGGAGACCTTCTTATTATTTCATTAGTTCTCTCAAATTGTCAAAGAAAGAGGTGATTATGAGTCCTATGACTTCGTTCTAGTTTGATTAGCATAAAAAGGATCAATCCTATCACTATAGCATTCAAAATGATTCGTACATCTCACACAAGTCTTCATTTAAGGATACCTTTGTATTGTTTCATTAGTTCTCTGATTTGTCAAAATATAGATAATTATGAGTCCTATTACTTCGTTCTAGTTGAAATTAGCATAAAAAGGAGCAATCACATCACTATCGCGTCCAAAACGATGCGTAGATCTCACACAAGTCTTCATTTATGGAAACCTTCTTATTGTTTCATTGGTTTCCTAAAATTATGAAAGAAAGAGGTGACTAAGAGTCCTATTACTTCGTTCTAGTTTAAATTAGCATCAAAAGGAGCAAACCCATCACTATCGCGTCCAAAATGATTCGTAGATCTCACACAAGACTTCATTTAGGAAGACCTTCATATTGTTTCATTGGTTGTTTCAAATTAACAAAGAAAGAGGTGATTAAGAGTTGTATTACTTAATTCTATTTTGATTAGCGTCAAAATGAGAAACCCATGACTATCGCATTTAAAACCATGCGTACGTTTCGCACAGGTCTTCATTTAGAGAGACCTTCTTATTGTTTCATTGGTGCTTTAAAATTGTCAAAGAAATAGGTGATTAGGAGTCCTATAACTTCGTTCTAGCTTGATTCGCATCAAAAGGAGCAATCCCATGACTATCGGGTTAAAAACGATGCGTACATCTCACACAAGTCTTCATTTAAGGAGACCTTCTTATTATTTCATTGGTTTCCTAAAATTGTGAAAGAAAGAGGTGATTAAGAGTCCTATTACTTCGTTCTAATTTGATTACCATCAAAAGGAGTAATCCCATGACTATCGCGTTAAAAACGATGCGTACATATCTCACACAAGTCTTAATTTATGGAGACCTTCTTATTATTTCATTAGTTCTCTCAAATTGTCAAAGAAAGAGGTGATTATGAGTCCTATGACTTCGTTCTAGTTTGATTAGCTTAAAAGGGATCAATCCTATCACTATAGCCTTCAAAACGATTCGTACATCTCACACAAGTCTTCATTTAGGGATACCTTCTTATTGTTTCATTAGTTCTCTGAATTGTGAAAATATAGATGATTATGAGTCCTATTACTTCGTTCTAGTTGAAATTAGCATCAAAAGGAGCAATCACATCACTATCGCGTCCAAAACGATGCGTAGATCTCACACAAGTCTTCATTTATGGAAACCTTCTTATTCTTTCATTGGTTTCCTAAAATTATGAAAGAAAGAGGTGACTAAGAGTCCTATTACTTCGTTCTAGTTTAAATTAGCATCAAAAGGAGCAAACCCATCACTATCGCGTCCAAAACGATTCGTAGATCTCACACAAGACTTCGTTTAGGAAGACCTTCCTATTATTTCATTGGTTGTTTCAAATTTACAAAGAAAGAGGTGATTAAGAGTTGTATTACTTCATTCTATTTTGATTAGCGTCAAAATGAGAAACCCATGACTATCGCATTCAAAACCATGCGTACGTTTCGCACAGGTCTTCATTTAGGGAGACCTTCTTATTGTTTCATTGGTGCATTAAAATTGTCAAAGAAATAGGTGATTAGGAGTCCTATAACTTCGTTCTAGTTTGATTAGCATCAAAAGGAGCAACCCCATGACTATCGCGTTAAAAACGATGCGTACATCTCACACAAGTCTTCATTTAAGGAGACCTTCTTATTGTTTCATTGGTTTCCTAAAATTATGAAAGAAAAAGGTGATTAAGAGTCCTATTACTTCGTTCTAATTTGATTACCATCAAAAGGAGCAATCCCATGACTATCGCGTTAAAAACGATGCGTACATATCTCACACAAGTCTTGATTTATGGAGACCTTCTTATTATTTCATTAGTTCTCTAAAATTGTCAAAAAAAGAGGTGATTATGAGTCCTATGACTTCGTTCTAGTTTGATTAGCATAAAAAGGACCAATCCTATCACTATAGCCTTCAAAACGATTCGTACATCTCACACAAGTCTTCATTTAAGGATACCTTTGTATTGTTTCATTAGTTCTCTGAATTGTCAAAATATAGATGATTTTGAGTCCTATTACTTCGTTCTAGTTGAAATTAGCATCAAAAGGAGCAATCACATCACTATCGCGTCCAAAACGATGCGTAGATCTCTCACAAGTCTTCATTTATGGAAACCTTCTTATTGTTTCATTGGTTTCCTAAAATTATGAAAGAAAGAGGTGACTAAGAGTCCTATTACTTCGTTCTAGTTTAAATTCGCATCAAAAGGAGCAAACCCATCACTATCGCGTCCAAAACGATTCGTAGATCTCACACAATACTTCATTTAGGAAGACCTTCATATTGTTTCATTGGTTGTTTCAAATTTACAAAGAAAGAGGTGATTAAGAGTTGTATTACTTCATTCTATTTTGATTAGCGTCAAAATGAGAAACCCATGACTATCGCATTCAAAACCATGCGTACGTTTCGCACAGGTCTTCATTTAGGGAGACCTTCTTATTGTTTCATTGGTGCTTTAAAATTGTCAAAGAAATAGGTGATTAGGAGTCCTATAACTTCGTTCTAGCTTGATTAGCATCAAAAGGAGCAATCCCATGACTATCGCGTTAAAAACGATGCGTACATATCACACAAGTCTTCATTTAAGGAGACCTTCTTATTATTTCATTGGTTTCCTAAAATTGTGAAAGAAAGAGGTGATTAAGAGACCTATTACTTCGTTCTAATTTGATTACCATCAAAAGGAGTAATCCCATGACTATCGCGTTAAAAACGATGCGTACATATCTCACACAAGTTTTGATTTATGGAGACCTTCTTATTATTTCATTAGTTCTCTCAAATTGTCAAAGAAAGAGGTGATTATGAGTCCTATAGCCTTCAAAACGATTCGTACATCTCACACAAGTCTTCATTTAAGGATACCTTTGTATTGTTTCATTAGTACTCTGAATTGTCAAAATATAGAGAATTATGAGTCCTATTACTTCGTTCTAGTTGAAATTAGCATCAAAAGGATCAATCACATCACTATCGCGTCCAAAACGATGCGTAGATCTCACACAAGTCTTCATTTATGGAAACCTTCTTATTGTTTCATTGGTTTCCTAAAATTATGAAAGAAAGAGGTGACTAAGAGTCCTATTACTTCGTTCTAGTTTAAATTAGCATCAAAAGGAGCAAGCCCATCACTATCGCGTCCAAAACGATTCGTAGATCTCACACAAGACTTCATTTAGGAAGACCTTCATATTGTTTCATTGGTTGTTTCAAATTTACAAAGAAAGAGGTGATTAAGAGTTGTATTACTTCATTCTAATTTGATTAGCGTCAAAATTAGAAACCCATGACTATCGCATTTAAAACCATTCGTACGTTTCGCACATGTCTTCATTTAGAGAGACCTTCTTATTGTTTCATTGGTGCTTTAAAATTGTCAAAGAAATAGGTGATTAGGAGTCCTATAACTTCGTTCTAGTTTGATTAGCATCAAAAGGAGCAATCCCATGACTATCGCGTTAAAAACGATGCGTACATCTCACACAAATCTTCATTTAAGGAGACCTTCTTATTGTTTCATTGGTTTCCTAAAATTGTGAAAGAAAGAGGTGATTAAGAGTCCTATTACTTCGTTCTAATTTGATTACCAACAAAAGGAGTAATCCCATGACTATCGCGTTAAAAACGATGCGTACATATCTCACACAAGTCTTGATTTATGGAGACCTTCTTATTATTTCATTAGTTCTCTCAAATTGTCAAAGAAAGAGGTGATTATGAGTCCTATGACTTCGTTCTAGTTTGATTAGCATAAAAAGGATCAATCCTATCACTATAACATTCAAAACGATTCGTACATCTCACACAAGTCTACATTTAAGGATACCTTTGTATTGTTTCATTAGTACTCTGAATTGTCAAAATATAGATGATTATGAGTCCTATTACTTCATTCAAGTTGAAATTAGCATCAAAAGGAGCAATCACATCACTATCGCGTCCAAAACGATGCGTAGATCTCACACAAGTCTTCATTTATGGAAACCTTCTTATTGTTTCATTGGTTTCCTAAAATTATGAAAGAAAGAGGTGACTAAGAGTCCTGTGACGCCCCCAAATTCCAGGACCGCCACTTGGTCTCTCGAATTCGGTTCATCACGTGCTCATGGTAATACATCACAATAATAATAATTAAATATCATACGATCACAGCGGAAAATCTATTCTAGAATAATTTACAATGATTTATTATAATTATTCCCCCAAGTCTCGCAACCTACAGTACTTAATAGATTACATAATAATATCAGTTAACGACTTATTACATAATCTAACTTAAGCTTAAACACAATCAAATCCAGTCTTACTACATCATCTTCATACAATATTAATATATTTAAAACATAACAGACATAAGCTAGTTGGTAGCTTTGCCCTTGCCCTTATCAACGCCCGAAGGTTCACCATGCTCTGCCTTAACTGAAATGTTTTAGGGAAAGCAAGAATGAGCACAAATTGCCCAGCAAGTAATATACAATAAGGGTAAGTAATAAGATTCTCAATTCTCGAAAGGGTATAACAAGATTTGATAGTTCAAGAATAACAAGAATATCAACAGTTCCCAATATCAGTCGCTAAGGACAGGATAATATCAATATGATTCAATAATAAGTCAATTCAAGATTTCAGATAATTGAATACTGAGTAGTCACTACGGACTATGAACTTCTACTAGAATTGACAGTAATAAACTGAAAATTCAACAAAAACAGGTACAACAGGTGATCAGCCTAAAGTACCCTTGTTATGCATAACAATCAATCATACTCAAGTGTGCACGTCGGTTTTCCGACAATTATATATTCCCTTCAAAGAAGGTTGTTCTTCTCAGTCAAATACAAGATCCCGCACCAATCAATTAGTTTGGGTTGCTTTTCAATAACATAAGTCCAGCCGAATCAAATGGCATAGACACTTTCACAATATTCAAGAACAATACTAAGTTCAACATGAATAATAGCTTTAATGAAATAAGAGTTCAAGTATGCTAATTCGATTCAACCGATTAAATAGGAAACTAGTTCGCAATACACAAGATAGGATACTTGCATAGTAAAAGAGTATAAGTTAGGAAACTTTCACAATCATAGATTTCCTTGCATAAAGTAAATGCGTCGGTTAGGATACTTGCACTTTAAAAGAGTGTAAGTAAGAGAACTTGCCTTTAGCGTAGTTTATCCACGAAAAGAAATCAACACTTTCGAATTCCTATCGTAATACAGTTACGTATATATATGATATTCATTAGTCATATAATTTAACTTCACATTTTCTCTTTGAATATACGATCAACACATAAGCTAAGTTTTGCCTAGCTACACAGTTATATAGAATATAATTTCTATCCTTAACGTTCCTTCTTTAGAGTTTAAACGCATTCTCATATTATATAAGATCTCAACAATTAGCAAACATGCTTGCATATTATTAATATCTCATAAGACCACAATCAATACTAAATATATTTCATTTTAGCAAGTTACGGCATCTCCTTAAGTTAACCGTCAAAATCGGGTTCAAGTAACATCATATAATATCACGTAGCATGTATTCATATACTTTACATGCTTGTATAACTTTTCCAAATCCAATCGTACATGGTATAGGTTCTTAAGTTAATACTTAAAGCCATTCAAGGACATGAACTCATATGGTCTAACATGGTCGCTTTTAAACACATAAGATATTCATATAACTTGTATTAGTCATGCTCATGAGTACTCGTATTGCATATATGTAGCTAGCATTGTTATTATCTTGAAAACATGCTTTGTTCATGCTAAACTTTAATCATGGCAACTAATCATGGTATATATACATGCATGACACATGAATGAGTCTAAGAGTACTATCACATGTGTTCATAAATGTCAAATTCTAATTCTCGTCATAACATACCAACGTTCACGTTCAAAGCTTATACTTTGTTAGTATAGTTCATTAATAAGGTCTATCATGTTCATGCTTCCTTATGAAACCCATATACACAAGTTAACATGCTTTTCATGTATTTCAAGGCCCTATAAACATGCTCGAAAAGTCAGAATGTATACATGGTCTTTACATGTCAATATCAACCTTCAAAACTTGTATTTTTGTTAGAAAGGTGCACTAGTTGGGTTCACATGTCCATATTATATCACGGAACCTATATACATAAGTTAGTATGCATTTCATGTGTTTCTAGGTCATACTAACATATCTCGAAAGTCAGAATATTAACATGCTTCATATATGTTAACGTCGTTCATGAAACTTTAAGTTCGTTTTCAAACTATATGTCGTTTGGTTAACCATGCATGCTAATATACTAAAACATGCTCACATTGCCTCATTAGGTTTATATATATGTATTAATCATGCTTCCATGCTTGTTTAAACAAAAATCAAACAATTAGTTCATAACAGTTTTGTTGCAGAATGCAGAAAAACTGAACACAGAGGCTGGCGCTGCGGCGCGGCTCAGCAGCTCACTACTGGCGCTGCGGCGCGAGTGGCACTGCGTGCGGCGCTGCGGCGCGGGCTGCGGCGCGTGTGGCGCTGCGGCGCGGGCTGCGGCGCTGCGGCGTCGAGGGCAGTTTTCTGCAGTTCAGACTGCAGCGAAATCCGACCAAAAACCTCCCATTTCATCGATTTCAACATACCCAAATGCTATTAGACTTGTTTAACTTACTAACACATACATATATGCTTATATAACAGTCAATAGCAATTATCAATTCCCAATTTTATGAACTCTAACTAATTTCACGAATTTCATGTATTTACAGAAATTAAAGAGGAACAATGGAAATGAAAGACTATTCAGTGGTTCTATCATGTGTGTATGTTCATATAACAATAATATAAGGGTTCTACAAACCAATCATGATCCAATTTGGCATAATCAAGAATTTCAACAAAACTCAGAGAACAACAATGGAGTTCTTTTGACAGAAAATGAAAGTGAAGAATATGGAAATTGTATTATACCTTCTGCTAGAGCTTATTGCTGCCTCACTCCCTCTTTAACTGATATATATATATATGGATACTCACTCTCTACTTTCCTTGCAAGAAATTCTCAGCAAAAGAAATGTGAAGGAGATGAGGCTATATTTATAGAACTCCCATTATACAGACAAAGCAATTGTATCCCATATCAAACTAACGGATTATAGGAATGCATGAAGGTTATCAAAGGGTAGGTAATTAGTGGTTGGATTCATCATGAATCCCACTCCCTCCACAATCATGAGCTATGAAATGCTAGTTGCTGAGTTTGGGGAGAAGAAGAAGGAATAGGCCTTAGCTGTATGTCAAGCACGTGAAGAGCAAATGGGACACTTAAAATGAGACAGTTGATTTAACTCCTCAGCATTTGCAAATACTACACTTGTATATACACACCATATACATATGTTATATATATATGTACTCTTAGGTTATAATTTAAATCACAATGTACTTCACATAATGTAATAAGTGTAATTTACACACATATAATCCATGTACGTTTATCTTACTGATATAATACAATCGGATACTACCACATTACATTATATCATATATTATTAAATTGTATTAATCAACAATTATTTATAATATATCCATGATACATTATTTTACTGTAAACACACTCACCTTGTCACATAGGCATTATCATGTATTCCTAATATATAGTTTTAATATAACATAATCACATTATACTTCATGTAATATACAGTTTCTATGTGTAATATATTCGCATTGCATTATATAACATAGTTTATGTATATACATGCATGGTCACACTTAAGTGTCTCTCTACACTATATAATATAGTTGTATTCCATATACTTTATATATTCAAGTATTGCACATTTGTACATATCAATATAATTGTTAACCTCCATAACAATTTAATTAACCCTTATATGATTAATTATCACTTTGATATAAATCTTATTATATTTATAAACACGTTGCTCATTATTATTATGTTTCTTGCAATAATAATAATCACATATTATTAATCAATCCTCATTAGTATTTTATAACAGTTAATTAATATTCTTCGATTAACAATTAATATAGATTAATTGTTCGCTTAAATTAATATAATCATTCTTATATTACGTCACTGTGCCACACAAGGCAATCAACGAGTTTATCACAAACTCCACCAATTTCTCAATTATTATAATTATTCAATTATATATAATTGAATTAATTCATCTCATAACACAAAATCATTTATATTCAAATAAATTCTCATTTCCATTAATATATTTATTTAATAATATATGGAAATTCTCGGGTATTACATCCTCCCCCCCTTATAAAAATTCCGTCCCGGAATTGCTACAAGGTTACACAAATATATGGGGATAGTCCCTCATCATCCTATCTTCTAACTCCCACGTTGCCTCCTCGACATCGTGGTTACGCCAAAGTACTTTTACAGATGAAATAACTTTATTTCTCAAAGTTTGTTCTTTCCTATCTAATATTTGGACAGGAATTTCTTCATACGCCAAGTTCTTCTCCACTTGAATGGGCTCGTAAGAAATCACGTGCTTGTAGTCGGCCTTATACGGTCGCAACACGGAAATGTGAAACACGTTGTGGATGTGCTCCAGTTCGGGTGGCAACGCAACTTTGTATGCCACTTCGCCCACTCGCTTCAGTATCTCGAACGGTCCTATGAATCTTGGACTCAATTTTCCTTTCTTGCCGAAACGGATTTTTCCCTTCCATGGAGATACCTTCAAGAATACGAAACTGCCGACTTTGAAGTCTCGGTCCTGCCGATGCAAATCTGCGTATTTCTTCTGGCGATCTTGAGCTGCTACAAGTCTGGCTCTTATCACTGTCACCACGTCTGCGGTTTGTTGAACTAACTCTGGTCCGAGTATTCGTCGTTCTCCGACTTCGTCCCAACATAACGGCGTTCTGCACTTTCTCCCGTAAAGAGCTTCGTACGGTGGCATGCAAATACTCGCATGGTAGCTATTATTATATGCGAATTCTACTAAGGGTAGGTGGTCGTCCCAATTTCCCTTAAAATCCATCACACAAGTCCTAAGCATGTCTTCTAGCGTTTGTATTGTTCGCTCACTTTGTCCGTCTGTCTGAGGATGGTAAGCTGTACTCAACCTCAACTGCGTTCCCATTCTTTCTTGCAAACTCTTCCAAAAATTGGACGTGAAGCGCGGATCTCGATCAGAGACAATTGACACCGGCACTCCATGTCGTGAAATAATTTCTTTTACATATAGGCTTGCTAATTGGTTCAAACTGTAGCGGATCTTGATTGGTAGAAAGTGTGCGGTCTTCGTTAGTCGATCCACGATAACCCAAATAGCATCATAACCTTTCTGTGTAACTGGAAGTCCTACCACGAAGTCCATGGTAATATGCTCCCATTTCCACTCTGGTATTTCTAATGGTTGTAGTAAACCACTTGGCCGCTGATGTTCTGCTTTAACGCGTTGGCAAGTCAAGCATTTACTGACGCACTCTGCGACTTCCCGTTTCAAATTAGGCCACCAAAAATGTTGCCTTAGATCTCGGTACATCTTTGTGCCTCCCGGATGAACGGAATATGTCGTATTGTGTGCCTCGTGCAAAATCTCTTCCCTCAACTCAGTTACCGCTGGTACCCACACTCTCCCTTCAAATCTCAAAATACCGTCTTTATCCATTCGAAATTTTTCTCCCTCACTTTCTGTGATCCTTTTTCGGATTTTCTCACACTCTTCATCCTTTTCCTGAGCTTCCTTTACTCTATTCAACAACGTCGGACAAGCTTCCATTACAATTAACTTCTCACCAGACTTTTCTGGTCCTTTTACTTCTATCTCCAATTTCTCCATCTCTCTTATCAACTCTTCTTGAGTCGTCAAATTAAACAACTTCTCCCTTCCTTTCCTGCTCAGAGCGTCGGCAACCACATTTGCCTTTCCCGGGTGATAAAGAATATCGCAGTCATAGTCTTTGATTAATTCTAACCACCTTCTCTGCCGCATGTTTAACTCCTTCTGTGTGAAGATATATTTCAGACTTTTGTGGTCCGTGTATATCTCACATTTTTCTCCGTATAGATAATGTCTCCATATCTTTAACGCAAAAACTACTGCCGCTAACTCTAAGTCATGAGTAGGGTATCGTTTTTCGTAATCCTTCAATTGTCGTGACGCATATGCAATAACCTTGCCATGTTGCATGAGCACACAGCCAAGCCCCTTGTGCGATGCATCACTATACACCACAAAATTTCCCGCATCATCTGGTAATGATAACACAGGTGTTTCGCTCAATCTCCTTTTCAGTTCTTGAAAACTTTCTTCGCATTTGTCGGTCCATACAAATTTCACCGTCTTTCTAGTCAAATTGGTCAGCGGGGTTGCTATCTTAGAAAAATCTTGGATGAATCTTCGATAGTACCCAGCTAACCCTAGAAAGCTTCTCACCTCCGTCGGTGTTCTCGGTTGTTCCCAATTACTTACTGCTTCAACCTTCGCAGGGTCTACAGAGATTCCATTCTTATCCACCACGTGGCCTAAGAATTGAACCTTCTCCATCCAAAATTCGCACTTAGAAAATTTTGCATACATCTTCTCCTTCCTTAGTGCCTCCAAAACAATCTTCAGATGTTCGGCGTGTTCTTCCTCTGTCTTTGAGTAGATCAAAATGTCGTCGATAAAAACCACTACAAATTTATCCAAGTATGGCTTGAAAACTCGGTTCATCAAGTCCATAAATGCTGCCGGAGCATTAGTCAATCCGAATGACATTACTAAAAACTCGTAGTGTCCATAACGGGTTCGAAACGCAGTCTTTGGTATGTCCTCGTCCCTCACTTTCAGTTGATGATATCCTGTTCGTAGGTTGATCTTTGAGAAACACTTTGCTCCCTTCAGTTGATCAAATAAGTCGTCTATCCTCGGTAGCGGATACCGGTTCTTGATCGTTACTCTGTTCAATTCTCGATAATCGATACAAAGCCTCATCGATCCGTCCTTCTTCTTAACGAATAGTACTGGTGCTCCCCAAGGAGAAACACTCGGTCGAATGTAACCCTTATCCAATAATTCTTGCAATTGCATCATTAATTCCTTCATTTCTACTGGCGCCATACGATATGGAGCTTTCGAAATCGGTGCCGTTCCCGGTGCTAAGTCTATTACGAATTCGATTTCTCTGTCTGGCGGAAGACCAGGCAGATCGTCCGGAAACACGTCTTGAAATTCATTAACTACGGATATATCCTTAATTTCTACTCCCTTTTTCCGAGTATCAACGATGTAAGCTAAATAACCTACACATCCTTTCCTTAACAATTTCTTGGCCTGCATCATCGTAACGCAACACGATTGCTTAAGCGATGAGCTACCATAAAACACTACCTTAGACTTACTCGGAGTCTGAAGGTTCACACATTTGTTCTGACAGTCAATTATCGCAGCATGGTTATACAACCAATCCATTCCCAGTATTACGTCAAATTCTCCCAGTCTAATAGGAATCAAGTCTATGCTCAGTTCATGTTTACTAATATTTGCGCGACAATTTCGATAAACGTATTCTACAGGGATCACTTCCTTATTAGCAACTTCTATGATCAAAGGATTTTCTAATAGTTCTCGAGGTGTACTAAGTCTACTAGCAAATTCTTCAGATACAAAAGAACAGGTGGCACCCGAATCAAATAATACATAAGCATTTATATCATTGATTGGGATTATACCTGACACCACATCCTTCGCAGCCACTGCGTCTTGGACGGTCATATTAAAGGTTCTGGCGGTTGGGCGGTTGGATTGTGCCGGTCCACCGATCATCAGCTTGTTGCCTCCTTGCTGATTACTACCTCCGCCACTTCCCTTCTTTGGGCAGTCCTTAATTCGGTGCTCCGTCGAGCCACAAGCAAAGCATCCTTGTATCTTCTTTGGTTTCAAACAGTTGGGCGAGATGTGCCCTTCCTGTCCGCAGTTGTAGCAAGTGCCACGTCCCTTCCAGCACTCGCCCTGGTGATTCTTCCCACACTTCGGGCATCCTTCAGCCCTCTTCTTGAAACCTCCACGAAAATTCCCTGATTGATTATTATTGTTGTTTTGTTGTTGTTGTTGTTCTCCCACTTTCTCTTTCCCAAGTTGCTTCCTCCGCTACTGCTTCCTCCCGTACGATTCTCTCCTTCAGTATTCTTTCCTTTCTTTTCTTTGTTATACAGACTTAAGGCCTCACTGCCACCTTCCGCAATGATTGCCTTCTCCAGTAATGTTGCAAAGGAATCAATTTGAAGAACTGATACCTTATTGAACAGCCACGGTTTCAACCCTTGTTCAAAGCGTCTAGCCTTCCTCTCTTCATCACCAACTTGGTGCTCCGCAAATCGCGCTAGTTCGTTAAACCTAGCCGCGTATTGCGCCACCGTCATCTCACCTTGTTTTAACTCTAGGAATTTCACCTCCATCCTATTCTTCATACTCTTTGGAAAGTAATTCTCGAAGAACAGTGTCTTAAACTTATCCCAAGCTATTATCCCTTCTCCAGCTCTTTGTTGATTAGCCTCCCACCAGTAGTTCGCTTCTCCCCTCATCATGTACGTGGCAAACACCGTCTTCTGATCTTCGCCTACGCTAGCTATAGTGAAAGCTTTTTCGATCTCTTTGATCCACGTTTGTGCGATGATTGGGTCGGTAGTTCCCTCGAACTCCGGGGGTCCTACACTCTTAAAGTCTTTAAAGGTTGTTACTGGCACAGTTTGAGGGTTCGGGCGAACGGGTTCATTGTTCCTTCCCCTTAAGGCTTCTCCTAACAAGTCTACCAGTTTCTGGATCGGGTCTACTTGTTCTCTCTCATTGTTAACGGATTCTTCGGGTGCTGTCAATCTACGTCTGGGCGGCATTATCTGCATCACAAGTTTTCATTTTATCATTATTCAAGTATATTACTTAAGTATTTCTTTTAATACTAAAAGAATAAATTTATAACACGTTTCTAAAATCAACTCCATTTATATTCATATGCCATTTCATTTTCATTACATGATTTCCCCAGCATACTGCTATAAATGTTATCACATATATCCCCTAATATCACAAAAGACGGGGAATATACCAACCTACTACCATACTACCCCTCTAACAAAAGCTAACTCGGGGTTTACATCATCATCCCACATCTTACACAAAAGATCGGGATTACAACATAGTATATACAATACATAAAGACACAACTAGTACTACCACTAGACTGACTAAGGAAATCTCATCCCATCATCCCGCGCTCCACTGCGCTCTTGTACTCCAACTGTGCTATATACGCAACCAGCTCTCGGCTCAAGGTATGTAGAGTCTGTCCCTGTTCTGCCGGGTAGTGGTACACACCATCAATCACCCTTTCAAAAGCTGAACGGAACACATACCCCATCTTGTTCATCTTTCTCTTCTTGCACCTGACCTCGTCCTCAAGGTCGTCGGCTCTCTCATTAGACGCTTCCCACTTCTCCTCGAAGTGTAACCTATCCATCACCTCCAACTCTAGCTGAGTACGGAGTGCCTCTTTCTCAGTCTTCTCACTCAGCTCCCTCTGCTCAACCTCTTCTAGCTTCTCTGCCAAATATGCATTCCTAGCCACTGACCTGTGAAATAGAGTCCCCATTTGGATCCCTGCCTCCCTACGGTAGGCAATCTCCACTTCTAACTCTTGCATAGCCAGCTTCCTCTGGTGGTCCTCATCCCTCAGCTTCTGGAACTCAGACTCTCTCTCGTGGGCCTCTGCCTCCAGCTCCTGGACTCTGCAGTCTAACTCTAGGATCCGCTCCTCATATTCTCCTAGCATCTGCTCCTCTATAGTAGCCTCATCAGAGTCCTCTACTGGCTCATCCTCCATCGGCTCCTCCTCTGGATCAGTCTCTATCTCAATCTCGATCTCATCCTCGTCATCAAATTCGGATGGTGCAACTGCCTGCACTGGCACAGCCTCTAGAGGTGCCTCGTATACTACGTGTATATCCCTGGGCTCCTCCTCTGCACCTCTACTAGGTACCCCTGTGTCTGCCATCCTACACTCACAAACACAAGACAAGAAATAGCATCTCCATTAGAATGTTAAACAAAATATAAGTTCATTGTATAGAATGAAGTTACATTTCATAACAGACTAAGTCTCTCAAGGAAAACTCTACATGAGTTTTATCTCCTTCCTAACTTCTAAGTTCACCTAAGCTATAGTCTAAGGACACTCGTTCCTAAGGTTTATAACTACGGCTCTGATACCAACCTGTGACGCCCCCAAATTCCAGGACCGCCACTTGGTCTCTCGAATTCGGTTCATCACGTGCTCATGGTAATACATCACAATAATAATAATTAAATATCATACGATCACAGCGGAAAATCTATTCTAGAATAATTTACAATGATTTATTATAATTATTCCCCCAAGTCTCGCAACCTACAGTACTTAATAGATTACATAATAATATCAGTTAACGACTTATTACATAATCTAACTTAAGCTTAAACACAATCAAATCCAGTCTTACTACATCATCTTCATACAATATTAATATATTTAAAACATAACAGACATAAGCTAGTTGGTAGCTTTGCCCTTGCCCTTATCAACGCCCGAAGGTTCACCATGCTCTGCCTTAACTGAAATGTTTTAGGGAAAGCAAGAATGAGCACAAATTGCCCAGCAAGTAATATACAATAAGGGTAAGTAATAAGATTCTCAATTCTCGAAAGGGTATAACAAGATTTGATAGTTCAAGAATAACAAGAATATCAACAGTTCCCAATATCAGTCGCTAAGGACAGGATAATATCAATATGATTCAATAATAAGTCAATTCAAGATTTCAGATAATTGAATACTGAGTAGTCACTACGGACTATGAACTTCTACTAGAATTGACAGTAATAAACTGAAAATTCAATAAAAACAGGTACAACAGGTGATCAGCCTAAAGTACCCTTGTTATGCATAACAATCAATCATACTCAAGTGTGCACGTCGGTTTTCCGACAATTATATATTCCCTTCAAAGAAGGTTGTTCTTCTCAGTCAAATACAAGATCCCGCACCAATCAATTAGTTTGGGTTGCTTTTCAATAACATAAGTCCAGCCGAATCAAATGGCATAGACACTTTCACAATATTCAAGAACAATACTAAGTTCAACATGAATAATAGCTTTAATGAAATAAGAGTTCAAGTATGCTAATTCGATTCAACCGATTAAATAGGAAACTAGTTCGCAATACACAAGATAGGATACTTGCATAGTAAAAGAGTATAAGTTAGGAAACTTTCACAATCATAGATTTCCTTGCATAAAGTAAATGCGTCGGTTAGGATACTTGCACTTTAAAAGAGTGTAAGTAAGAGAACTTGCCTTTAGCGTAGTTTATCCACGAAAAGAAATCAACACTTTCGAATTCCTATCGTAATACAGTTACGTATATATATGATATTCATTAGTCATATAATTTAACTTCACATTTTCTCTTTGAATATACGATCAACACATAAGCTA
Organism: Panax stipuleanatus; assembly: GCA_020205555.1. Taxonomy (NCBI): domain Eukaryota; kingdom Viridiplantae; phylum Streptophyta; class Magnoliopsida; order Apiales; family Araliaceae; genus Panax; species Panax stipuleanatus. The sequence goes on along the minus strand of JAINUT010001296.1, from coordinate 1,108 downwards.
AGTTTTGCCTAGCTACACAGTTATATAGAATATAATTTCTATCCTTAACGTTCCTTCTTTAGAGTTTAAACGCATTCTCATATTATATAAGATCTCAACAATTAGCAAACATGCTTGCATATTATTAATATCTCATAAGACCACAATCAATACTAAATATATTTCATTTTAGCAAGTTACGGCATCTCCTTAAGTTAACCGTCAAAATCGGGTTCAAGTAACATCATATAATATCACGTAGCATGTATTCATATACTTTACATGCTTGTATAACTTTTCCAATCCAATCGTACATGGTATAGGTTCTTAAGTTAATACTTAAAGCCATTCAAGGACATGAACTCATATGGTCTAACATGGTCGCTTTTAAACACATAAGATATTCATATAACTTGTATTAGTCATGCTCATGAGTACTCGTATTGCATATATGTAGCTAGCATTGTTATTATCTTGAAACATGCTTTGTTCATGCTAAACTTTAATCATGGCAACTAATCATGGTATATATACATGCATGACACATGAATGAGTCTAAGAGTACTATCACATGTGTTCATAAATGTCAAATTCTAATTCTCGTCATAACATACCAACGTTCACGTTCAAGCTTATACTTTGTTAGTATAGTTCATTAATAAGGTCTATCATGTTCATGCTTCCTTATGAAACCCATATACACAAGTTAACATGCTTTTCATGTATTTCAAGGCCCTATAAACATGCTCGAAAAGTCAGAATGTATACATGGTCTTTACATGTCAATATCAACCTTCAAAACTTGTATTTTTGTTAGAAAGGTGCACTAGTTGGGTTCACATGTCCATATTATATCACGGAACCTATATACATAAGTTAGTATGCATTTCATGTGTTTCTAGGTCATACTAAACATATCTCGAAAGTCAGAATATTAACATGCTTCATATATGTTAACGTCGTTCATGAAACTTTAAGTTCGTTTTCAAACTATATGTCGTTTGGTTAACCATGCATGCTAATATACTAAAACATGCTCACATTGCCTCATTAGGTTTATATATATGTATTAATCATGCTTCCATGCTTGTTTAAACAAAAATCAAACAATTAGTTCATAACAGTTTTG
>JAINUT010001299.1:0-23127 GCA_020205555.1 Panax stipuleanatus | reverse complement strand
AAAAACGATCGTTCGAGATCTCACACAAGACTTCATTAGGAAGACCTTATATTGTTTCATTGGTTGTTTCAAATTACAAAGAAAGAGGTGATTAAGAGTTGTATTACTTCATTCTATTTGATTAGCGTCAAAATGAGAAACCCATGACTATCGCATTCAAAACCATGCGTACGTTTCGCACAGGTCTTCATTTAGGGAGAGACCTCTTATTGTTTCATTGGTGCTTTAAATTGTCAAAGAAATAGGTGATTAGGAGTCCTATAACTTCGTTCTAGTTTGATTAGCTCAAAAGGAGCAATCCATGACTATCGCGTTAAAAAACGATGCGTACATCTCACACAAGTCTTCATTTAAGGAGACCTTCTTATTGTTTCATTGGTTTCCTAAAATTGTGAAAGAAAGAGGTGATTAAGAGTCCTATTACTTCGTTCTAATTTGATTACCATCAAAAGGAGTAATCCCATGACTATCGCGTTAAAAACGATGCGTACATATCTCACACAAGTTTGATTTATGGAGACCTTCTTATTATTTCATTAGTTCTCTCAAATTGTCAAAGAAAGAGGTGATTATGAGTCCTATGACTTCGTTCTAGTTTGATTAGCATAAAAAGGATCAATCCTATCACTATAGCCTTCAAAACGATTCGTACATCTCACACAAGTCTTCATTTAGGGATACCTTCTTATTGTTTCATTAGTTCTCTGAATTGTCAAAATATAGATGATTATGAGTCCTATTACTTCGTTCTAGTTGAAATTAGCATCAAAAGGAGCAATCACATCACTATCGCGTCCAAAACGATGCGTAGATCTCACACAAGTCTTCATTTATGGAAACCTTCTTATTGTTTCATTGGTTTCCTAAAATTATGAAAGAAAGAGGTGACTAAGAGTCCTATTACTTCGTTCTAGTTTAAATTAGCATCAAAAGGAGCAAACCCATCACTATCGCGTCCAAAACGATTCGTAGATCTCACACAAGACTTCATTTAGGAAGACCTTCATATTGTTTCATTGGTTGTTTCAAATTTACAAAGAAAGAGGTGATTAAGAGTTGTATTACTTCATTCTATTTTGATTAGCGTCAAAATGAGAAACCCATGACTATCGCATTCAAAACCATGCGTACGTTTCGCACAGGTCTTCATTTAGGGAGACCTTCTTATTGTTTCATTGGTGCTTTAAAATTGTCAAAGAAATAGGTGATTAGGAGTCCTATAACTTCGTTCTAGTTTGATTAGCATCAAAAGGAGCAATCCCATGACTATCGCGTTAAAAACGATGCGTACATCTCACACAAGTCTTCATTTAAGGAGACCTTCTTATTGTTTCATTGGTTTCCTAAAATTGTGAAAGAAAGAGGTGATTAAGAGTCCTATTACTTCGTTCTAATTTGATTACCATCAAAAGGAGTAATCCCATGACTATCGCGTTAAAAACGATGCGTACATATCTCACACAAGTCTTGATTTATGGAGACCTTCTTATTATTTCATTAGTTCTCTCAAATTGTCAAAGAAAGAGGTGATTATGAGTCCTATGACTTCGTTCTAGTTTGATTAGCATAAAAAGGATCAATCCTATCACTATAGCCTTCAAAATTCGTACATCTCACACAAGTCTTCATTTAGGGATACCTTCTTATTTTTCATTAGTTCTCTGAATTGTCAAAATATAGATGATTATGAGTCCTATTACTTCGTTCTAGTTGAAATTAGCATCAAAAGGAGCAATCACATCACTATCGCGTCCAAAACGATGCGTAGATCTCACACAAGTCTTCATTTATGGAAACCTTCTTATTGTTTCATTGGTTTCCTAAAATTATGAAAGAAAGAGGTGACTAAGAGTCCTATTACTTCGTTCTAGTTTAAATTAGCATCAAAAGGAGCAAACCCATCACTATCGCGTCCAAAACGATTCGTAGATCTCACACAAGACTTCATTTAGGAAGACCTTCATATTGTTTCATTGGTTGTTTCAAATTTACAAAGAAAGAGGTGATTAAGAGTTGTATTACTTCATTCTATTTTGATTAGCGTCAAAATGAGAAACCCATGACTATCGCATTCAAAACCATGCGTACGTTTCGCAGGTCTTCATTTAGGGAGACCTTCTTATTGTTTCATTGGTGCTTTAAAATTGTCAAAGAAATAGGTGATTAGGAGTCCTATAACTTCGTTCTAGTTTGATTAGCATCAAAAGGAGCAATCCCATGACTATCGCGTTAAAAACGATGCGTACATCTCACACAAGTCTTCATTTAAGGAGACCTTCTTATTGTTTCATTGGTTTCCTAAAATTGTGAAAGAAAGAGGTGATTAAGAGTCCTATTACTTCGTTCTAATTTGATTACCATCAAAAGGAGTAATCCCATGACTATCGCGTTAAAAACGATGCGTACATATCTCACACAAGTTTGATTTATGGAGACCTTCTTATTATCATTATAGTTCTCTCAAATTGTCAAAGAAAGAGGTGATTATGAGTCCTATGACTTCGTTCTAGTTTGATTAGCATAAAAAGGATCAATCCTATCACTATAGCCTTCAAAACGATTCGTACATCTCACACAAGTCTTCATTTAGGATACCTTCTTATTGTTTCATTAGTTCTCTGAATTGTCAAAATATAGATGATTATGAGTCCTATTACTTCGTTCTAGTTGAAATTAGCATCAAAAGGAGCAATCACATCACTATCGCGTCCAAAACGATGCGTAGATCTCACACAAGTCTTCATTTATGGAAACCTTCTTATTGTTTCATTGGTTTCCTAAAATTATGAAAGAAAGAGGTGACTAAGAGTCCTATTACTTCGTTCTAGTTTAAATTAGCATCAAAAGGAGCAAACCCATCACTATCGCGTCCAAAACGATTCGTAGATCTCACACAAGACTTCATTTAGGAAGACCTTCATATTGTTTCATTGGTTGTTTCAAATTTACAAAGAAAGAGGTGATTAAGAGTTGTATTACTTCATTCTATTTTGATTAGCGTCAAAATGAGAAACCCATGACTATCGCATTCAAAACCATGCGTACTTTCGCACAGGTCTTCATTTAGGGAGACCCTTATTGTTTCATTGGTGCTTTAAAATTGTCAAAGAAATAGGTGATTAGGAGTCCTAACTTCGTTCTAGTTTGATTAGCATCAAAAGGAGCAATCCCATGACTATCGCGTTAAAAACGATGCGTACATCTCACACAAGTCTTCATTTAAGGAGACCTTCTTATTGTTTCATTGGTTTCCTAAAATTGTGAAAGAAAGAGGTGATTAAGAGTCCTATTACTTCGTTCTAATTTGATTACCATCAAAAGGAGTAATCCCATGACTATCGCGTTAAAAACGATGCGTACATATCTCACACAAGTTTGATTTATGGAGACCTTCTTATTATTTCATTAGTTCTCTCAAATTGTCAAAGAAAGAGGTGATTATGAGTCCTATGACTTCGTTCTAGTTTGATTAGCATAAAAAGGATCAATCCTATCACTATAGCCTTCAAAACGATTCGTACATCTCACACAAGTCTTCATTTAGGATACCTTCTTATTGTTTCATTAGTTCTCTGAATTGTCAAAATATAGATGATTATGAGTCCTATTACTTCGTTCTAGTTGAAATTAGCATCAAAAGGAGCAATCACATCACTATCGCGTCCAAAACGATGCGTAGATCTCACACAAGTCTTCATTTATGGAAACCTTCTTATTGTTTCATTGGTTTCCTAAAATTATGAAAGAAAGAGGTGACTAAGAGTCCTATTACTTCGTTCTAGTTTAAATTAGCATCAAAAGGAGCAAACCCATCACTATCGCGTCCAAAACGATTCGTAGATCTCACACAAGACTTCATTTAGGAAGACCTTCATATTGTTTCATTGGTTGTTTCAAATTTACAAAGAAAGAGGTGATTAAGAGTTGTATTACTTCATTCTATTTTGATTAGCGTCAAAATGAGAAACCCATGACTATCGCATTCAAAACCATGCGTACGTTTCGCACAGGTCTTCATTTAGGGAGACCTTCTTATTGTTTCATTGGTGCTTTAAAATTGTCAAAGAAATAGGTGATTAGGAGTCCTATAACTTCGTTCTAGTTTGATTAGCATCAAAAGGAGCAATCCCATGACTATCGCGTTAAAAACGATGCGTACATCTCACACAAGTCTTCATTTAAGGAGACCTTCTTATTGTTTCATTGGTTTCCTAAAATTGTGAAAGAAAGAGGTGATTAAGAGTCCTATTACTTCGTTCTAATTTGATTACCATCAAAAGGAGTAATCCCATGACTATCGCGTTAAAAACGATGCGTACATATCTCACACAAGTCTTGATTTATGGAGACCTTCTTATTATTTCATTAGTTCTCTCAAATTGTCAAAGAAAGAGGTGATTATGAGTCCTATGACTTCGTTCTAGTTTGATTAGCATAAAAAGGATCAATCCTATCACTATAGCCTTCAAAACGATTCGTACATCTCACACAAGTCTTCATTTAGGATACCTTCTTATTGTTTCATTAGTTCTCTGAATTGTCAAAATATAGATGATTATGAGTCCTATTACTTCGTTCTAGTTGAAATTAGCATCAAAAGGAGCAATCACATCACTATCGCGTCCAAAACGATGCGTAGATCTCACACAAGTCTTCATTTATGGAAACCTTCTATTGTTTCATTGGTTTCCTAAAATTATGAAAGAAAGAGGTGACTAAGAGTCCTATTACTTCGTTCTAGTTTAAATTAGCATCAAAAGGAGCAAACCCATCACTATCGCGTCCAAAACGATTCGTAGATCTCACACAAGACTTCATTTAGGAAGACCTTCATATTGTTTCATTGGTTGTTTCAAATTTACAAAGAAAGAGGTGATTAAGAGTTGTATTACTTCATTCTATTTTGATTAGCGTCAAAATGAGAAACCCATGACTATCGCATTCAAAACCATGCGTACGTTTCGCACAGGTCTTCATTTAGGGAGACCTTCTTATTGTTTCATTGGTGCTTTAAAATTGTCAAAGAAATAGGTGATTAGGAGTCCTATAACTTCGTTCTAGTTTGATTAGCATCAAAAGGAGCAATCCCATGACTATCGCGTTAAAAACGATGCGTACATCTCACACAAGTCTTCATTTAAGGAGACCTTCTTATTGTTTCATTGGTTTCCTAAAATTGTGAAAGAAAGAGGTGATTAAGAGTCCTATTACTTCGTTCTAATTTGATTACCATCAAAAGGAGTAATCCCATGACTATCGCGTTAAAAACGATGCGTACATATCTCACACAAGTCTTGATTTATGGAGACCTTCTTATTATTTCATTAGTTCTCTCAAATTGTCAAAGAAAGAGGTGATTATGAGTCCTATGACTTCGTTCTAGTTTGATTAGCATAAAAAGGATCAATCCTATCACTATAGCCTTCAAAACGATTCGTACATCTCACACAAGTCTTCATTTAGGGATACCTTCTTATTGTTTCATTAGTTCTCTGAATTGTCAAAATATAGATGATTATGAGTCCTATTACTTCGTTCTAGTTGAAATTAGCATCAAAAGGAGCAATCACATCACTATCGCGTCCAAAACGATGCGTAGATCTCACACAAGTCTTCATTTATGGAAACTTCTTATTGTTTCATTGGTTTCCTAAAATTATGAAAGAAAGAGGTGACTAAGAGTCCTATTACTTCGTTCTAGTTTAAATTAGCATCAAAAGGAGCAAACCCATCACTATCGCGTCCAAAACGATTCGTAGATCTCACACAAGACTTCATTTAGGAAGACCTTCATATTGTTTCATTGGTTGTTTCAAATTTACAAAGAAAGAGGTGATTAAGAGTTGTATTACTTCATTCTATTTTGATTAGCGTCAAAATGAGAAACCCATGACTATCGCATTCAAAACCATGCGTACGTTTCGCACAGGTCTTCATTTAGGGAGACCTTCTTCTTATTTCATTGGTGCTTTAAAATTGTCAAAGAAATAGGTGATTAGGAGTCCTATAACTTCGTTCTAGTTTGATTAGCATCAAAAGGAGCAATCCCATGACTATCGCGTTAAAAACGATGCGTACAACTCACACAAGTCTTCATTTAAGGAGACCTTCTTATTGTTTCATTGGTTTCCTAAAATTCTGAAAGAAAGAGGTGATTAAGAGCCCTATTACTTCGTTCTAATTTGATTACCATCAAAAGGAGTAATCCCATGACTATCGCGTTAAAACGATGCGTACATATCTCACACAAGTCTTGATTTATGGAGACCTTCTTATTATTTCATTAGTTCTCTCAAATTGTCAAAGAAAGAGGTGATTATGAGTCCTATGACTTCGTTCTAGTTTGATTAGCAAAAAAGGATCAATCCTATCACTATAGCCTTCAAAACGATTCGTACATCTCACACAAGTCTTCATTTAGGATACCTTCTTATTGTTTCATTAGTTCTCTGAATTGTCAAAATATAGATGATTATGAGTCCTATTACTTCGTTCTAGTTGAAATTAGCATCAAAAGGAGCAATCACATCACTATCGCGTCCAAAACGATGCGTAGATCTCACACAAGTCTTCATTTATGGAAACCTTCTTATTGTTTCATTGGTTTCCTAAAATTATGAAAGAAAGAGGTGACTAAGAGTCCTATTACTTCGTTCTAGTTTAAATTAGCATCAAAAGGAGCAAACCCATCACTATCGCGTCCAAAACGATTCGTAGATCTCACACAAGACTTCATTTAGGAAGACCTTCATATTGTTTCATTGGTTGTTTCAAATTTACAAAGAAAGAGGTGATTAAGAGTTGTATTACTTCATTCTATTTTGATTAGCGTCAAAATGAGAAACCCATGACTATCGCATTCAAAACCATGCGTACGTTTCGCAAGGTCTTCATTTAGGGAGACCTTCTTATTGTTTCATTGGTGCTTTAAAATTGTCAAAGAAATAGGTGATTAGGAGTCCTATAACTTCGTTCTAGTTTGATTAGCATCAAAAGGAGCAATCCCATGACTATCGCGTTAAAAACGATGCGTACATCTCACACAAGTCTTCATTTAAGGAGACCTTCTTATTGTTTCATTGGTTTCCTAAAATTGTGAAAGAAAGAGGTGATTAAGAGTCCTATTACTTCGTTCTAATTTGATTACCATCAAAAGGAGTAATCCCATGACTATCGCGTTAAAAACGATGCGTACATATCTCACACAAGTCTTGATTTATGGAGACCTTCTTATTATTTCATTAGTTCTCTCAAATTGTCAAAGAAAGAGGTGATTATGAGTCCTATGACTTCGTTCTAGTTTGATTAGCATAAAAAGGATCAATCCTATCACTATAGCCTTCAAAACGATTCGTACATCTCACACAAGTCTTCATTTAGGATACCTTCTTATTGTTTCATTAGTTCTCTGAATTGTCAAAATATAGATGATTATGAGTCCTATTACTTCGTTCTAGTTGAAATTAGCATCAAAAGGAGCAATCACATCACTATCGCGTCCAAAACGATGCGTAGATCTACACAAGTCTTCATTTATGGAAACCTTCTTATTGTTTCATTGGTTTCCTAAAATTATGAAAGAAAGAGGTGACTAAGAGTCCTATTACTTCGTTCTAGTTTAAATTAGCATCAAAAAGGAGCAAACCCATCACTATCGCGTCCAAAACGATTCGTAGATCTCACACAAGACTTCATTTAGGAAGACCTTCATATTGTTTCATTGGTTGTTTCAAATTTACAAAGAAAGAGGTGATTAAGAGTTGTATTACTTCATTCTATTTTGATTAGCGTTTAAATGAGAAACCCATGACTATCGCATTCAAAACCATGCGTACATTTCCCAATGTTTCATTGGTGCTTTAAATTGTCAAAGAAATAGGTGATTAGGAGTCCTATAACTTCGTTCTAGTTTGATTAGCATCAAAAGGAGCAATCCCATGACTATCGCGTTAAAAACGATGCGTACATCTCACACAAGTCTTCATTTAAGGAGACCTTCTTATTGTTTCGGTTTCCTAAAATTGTGAAAGAAAGAGGTGATTAAGAGTCCTATTACTTCGTTCTAATTTGATTACCATCAAAAGGAGTAATCCCATGACTATCGCGTTAAAAACGATGCGTACATATCTCACACAAGTCTTGATTTATGGAGACCTTCTTATTATTTCATTAGTTCTCTCAAATTGTCAAAGAAAGAGGTGATTATGAGTCCTATGACTTCGTTCTAGTTTGATTAGCATAAAAAGGATCAATCCTATCACTATAGCCTTCAAAACGATTCGTACATCTCACACAAGTCTTCATTTAGGATACCTTCTTATTGTTTCATTAGTTCTCTGAATTGTCAAAATATAGATGATTATGAGTCCTATTACTTCGTTCTAGTTGAAATTAGCATCAAAAGGAGCAATCACATCACTATCGCGTCCAAAACGATGCGTAGATCTCACACAAGTCTTCATTTATGGAAACCTTCTTATTGTTTCATTGGTTTCCTAAAATTATGAAAGAAAGAGGTGACTAAGAGTCCTATTACTTCGTTCTAGTTTAAATTAGCATCAAAAGGAGCAAACCCATCACTATCGCGTCCAAAACGATTCGTAGATCTCACACAAGACTTCATTTAGGAAGACCTTCATTGTTTCATTGGTTGTTTCAAATTTACAAAGAAAGAGGTGATTAAGAGTTGTATTACTTCATTCTATTTTGATTAGCGTCAAAATGAGAAACCCATGACTATCGCATTCAAAACCATGCGTATTTCGCACAGGTCTTCATTTAGGGAGACCTTCTTATGTTTCATTGGTGCTTTAAAATTAAAGAAATAGGTGATTAGGAGTCCTATAACTTCGTTCTAGTTTGATTAGCATCAAAAGGAGCAATCCCATGACTATCGCGTTAAAAACGATGCGTACATCTCACACAAGTCTTCATTTAAGGAGACCTTCTTATTGTTTCATTGGTTTCCTAAAATTGTGAAAGAAAGAGGTGATTAAGAGTCCTATTACTTCGTTCTAATTTGATTACCATCAAAAGGAGTAATCCCATGACTATCGCGTTAAAAACGATGCGTACATATCTCACACAAGTCTTGATTTATGGAGACCTTCTTATTATTTCATTAGTTCTCTCAAATTGTCAAAGAAAGAGGTGATTATGAGTCCTATGACTTCGTTCTAGTTTGATTAGCATAAAAAGGATCAATCCTATCACTATAGCCTTCAAAACGATTCGTACATCTCACACAAGTCTTCATTTAGGATACCTTTAGTTTCATTAGTTCTCTGAATTGTCAAAATATAGATGATTATGAGTCCTATTACTTCGTTCTAGTTGAAATTAGCATCAAAAGGAGCAATCACATCACTATCGCGTCCAAAACGATGCGTAGATCTCACACAAGTCTTCATTTAGGAAACCTTCTTATTGTTTCATTGGTTTCCTAAAATTATGAAAGAAAGAGGTGACTAAGAGTCCTATTACTTCGTTCTAGTTTAAATTAGCATCAAAAGGAGCAAACCCATCACTATCGCGTCCAAAACGATTCGTAGATCTCACACAAGACTTCATTTAGGAAGACCTTCATATTGTTTCATTGGTTGTTTCAAATTTACAAAGAAAGAGGTGATTAAGAGTTGTATTACTTCATTCTATTTTGATTAGCGTCAAAATGAGAAACCCATGACTATCGCATTCAAAACCATGCGTACGTTTCGCACAGGTCTTCATTTAGGGAGACCTTCTTATTGTTTCATTGGTGCTTTAAAATTGTCAAAGAAATAGGTGATTAGGAGTCCTATAACTTCGTTCTAGTTTGATTAGCATCAAAAGGAGCAATCCCATGACTATCGCGTTAAAAACGATGCGTACATCTCACACAAGTCTTCATTTAAGGAGACCTTCTTATTGTTTCATTGGTTTCCTAAAATTGTGAAAGAAAGAGGTGATTAAGAGTCCTATTACTTCGTTCTAATTTGATTACCATCAAAAGGAGTAATCCCATGACTATCGCGTTAAAAACGATGCGTACATATCTCACACAAGTCTTGATTTATGGAGACCTTCTTATTATTTCATTAGTTCTCTCAAATTGTCAAAGAAAGAGGTGATTATGAGTCCTATGACTTCGTTCTAGTTTGATTAGCATAAAAAGGATCAATCCTATCACTATAGCCTTCAAAACGATTCGTACATCTCACACAAGTCTTCATTTAGGGATACCTTCTTATTGTTTCATTAGTTCTCTGAATTGTCAAAATATAGATGATTATGAGTCCTATTACTTCGTTCTAGTTGAAATTAGCATCAAAAGGAGCAATCACATCACTATCGCGTCCAAAACGATGCGTAGATCTCACACAAGTCTTCATTTATGGAAACCTTCTTATTGTTTCATTGGTTTCCTAAAATTATGAAAGAAAGAGGTGACTAAGAGTCCTATTACTTCGTTCTAGTTTAAATTAGCATCAAAAGGAGCAAACCCATCACTATCGCGTCCAAAACGATTCGTAGATCTCACACAAGACTTCATTTAGGAAGACCTTCATATTGTTTCATTGGTTGTTTCAAATTTACAAAGAAAGAGGTGATTAAGAGTTGTATTACTTCATTCTATTTTGATTAGCGTCAAAATGAGAAACCCATGACTATCGCATTCAAAACCATGCGTACGTTTCGCACAGGTCTTCATTTAGGGAGACCTTCTTATTGTTTCATTGGTGCTTTAAAATTGTCAAAGAAATAGGTGATTAGGAGTCCTATAACTTCGTTCTAGTTTGATTAGCATCAAAAGGAGCAATCCCATGACTATCGCGTTAAAAACGATGCGTACATCTCACACAAGTCTTCATTTAAGGAGACCTTCTTATTGTTTCATTGGTTTCCTAAAATTGTGAAAGAAAGAGGTGATTAAGAGTCCTATTACTTCGTTCTAATTTGATTACCATCAAAAGGAGTAATCCCATGACTATCGCGTTAAAAACGATGCGTACATATCTCACACAAGTCTTGATTTATGGAGACCTTCTTATTATTTCATTAGTTCTCTCAAATTGTCAAAGAAAGAGGTGATTATGAGTCCTATGACTTCGTTCTAGTTTGATTAGCATAAAAAGGATCAATCCTATCACTATAGCCTTCAAAACGATTCGTACATCTCACACAAGTCTTCATTTAGGGATACCTTCTTATTGTTTCATTAGTTCTCTGAATTGTCAAAATATGATGATTATGAGTCCTATTACTTCGTTCTAGTTGAAATTAGCATCAAAAGGAGCAATCACATCACTATCGCGTCCAAAACGATGCGTAGATCTCACACAAGTCTTCATTTATGGAAACCTTCTTATTGTTTCATTGGTTTCCTAAAATTATGAAAGAAAGAGGTGACTAAGAGTCCTATTACTTCGTTCTAGTTTAAATTAGCATCAAAAGGAGCAAACCCATCACTATCGCGTCCAAAACGATTCGTAGATCTCACACAAGACTTCATTTAGGAAGACCTTCATATTGATTTCATTGGTTGTTTCAAATTTACAAGAAAGAGATGATTAAGAGTTGTATTACTTCATTCTATTTTGATTAGCGTCACAATGAGAAACCCATGACTCTATCGCATTCAAAACCATGCGTACGTTTCGCACAGGTCTTCATTTAGGGAGACCTTCTTATTGTTCCTTGGTGCTTTAAAATTGTCAAAGAAATAGGTGATTAGGAGTCCTATAACTTCGTTCTAGTTGATTAGCATCAAAAGGAGCAATCCCATGACAATCGCGTTTAAAAACGACTGCGTACATCTCACACAAGTCCTTCATTTAAGGAGACCTTCTTATTGTTTCATGGTTTCCTAAAATTGTGAAAGAAATAAGGTGATTAAGAGTCCTATTACTTCGTTTAATTTGATTCCCATTCAAACGGAGTAATCCCATGACTATCGCGTTAAAAACGATGCGTACATATCTCACACACGCTTGATTTATGGAGACCTTCTTATTATTTCATTAGTTCTCTCAAATTGTCACAAAAAAGAGGTGATTATGAGTCCTATGACTTCGTTCTAGTTTGATTAGCATAAAAAGGATCAATCCTATCCTATAGCCTTCAAACGATTCGTACATCTCACACAAGTCTTCATTTAGGATACCTTTGTATTGTTTCATTAGTTCTCTGAATTGTCAAAATATAGATGATTATGAGTCCTATTACTTCGTTCTAGTTGAATTAGCATTAAAAGGAGCAATCACATCACTATCGCGTCCAAAACGATGCGTAGATCTCACACAAGTCTTCATTTATGGAAACCTTCTTATTGTTTTCATTGGTTTCCTAAAATTATGAAAGAAAGAGGTGACTAAGAGTCCTATTACTTCGTTCTAGTTTAAATAGCATCAAAAGGAGCAAACCCATCACTATCGCATCCAAAACGATTCGTAGATCTCACACAAGACTTCATTTAGGAAGACCTTCATATTGTTTCATTGGTTGTTTCAAATTTACAAAGAAAGAGGATGATTAAGAGTTGTATTACTTCAATTCTATTTTGATTAGCGTCACAATGAGAAGCCCATGACTATCGACATTCAAAACCATGCGTACGTTCGCACAGGTCTTCATTTAGGGAGACCTTCTTATTGTTTCATTGGTGCTTTAAAATTGTCAAAGAAATAGGTGATTAGGAGTCCTATAACTTCGTTCTAGTTTGATTAGCATCAAAAGGAGCAATCCCATGACAATAGCGTTAAAAACGATGCGTACATCTCACACAAGTCTTCATTTAAGGAGACCTTCTTATTGTTTCATTGATTTCCTAAAATTGTGAAAGAAATAGGTGATTAAGAGTCCTATTACTTCGTTCTAATTTGATTACCATCAAAAGGAGTAATCCCATGACTATCGCGTTAAAAAATGATGCGTACATATCTCACACAAGTCTTGATTTATGGAGACCTTCTTATATTTCATTAGTTCTCTCAAATTGTCAAAGAAAGAGGTGATTATGAGTTCCTATGACTCGTTCTAGTTTGATTAGCATAAAAAGGATCAATCCTATCACTATAGCATTCAAAACGATTCGTACATCTCACACAAGTCTTCATTTAAGGATACCTTTGTATTGTTTCATTAGTACTCTAAATTGTCAAAATATAGATGATTATGAGTCCTATTACTTCGTTCTAGTTGAAATTAGCATTAAAAGGAGCAATCACATCACTATCGCGTCCAAAACGATGCGTAGATCTCACACAAGTCTTCATTTATGGAAACCTTCTATTGTTTATTGGTTTCCTAAATTATGAAAGAAAGAGGTGACTAAGAGTCCTATTACTTCGTTCTAGTTTAAATTAGCATCAAAAGGAGCAAAACCCATCACTATCGCTGTCCAAAACGATTCGTAGATCTCACACAAGACTTCATTTAGGAAGACCTTCATATTGTTCATTGGTTGTTTCAAATTTACAAAGAAAGAGATGATTAAGAGTTGTATTACTTCATTCTTATTTTGATTAGCGTCACAATGAGAAACCCATGACTATCGCATTTCAAAACCATGCGTACGTTTCGCACAGGTCTTCATTTAGGGAGACCTTCTTATTGTTTCATTGGTGCTTTAAAATTGTTCAAAGAAATAGGTGATTAGGAGTCCTATAACTTCGTTCTAGTTTGATTAGCATCAAAAGGAGCAATCCCATGACAATCGCGTTAAAAACGATGCGTACATCTCACACAAGTCTTCATTTAAGGAGACCTTCTTATTGTTTCATTGGTTTCCTAAAATTGTGAAAGAAATAGGTGATTAAGAGTCCTATTACTTCGTTCTAATTTGATTACCATCAAAGAGTAATCCCATGACTATCGCGTTAAAAACGATGCGTACATATCTCACACAAGTCTTGATTTATGGAGACCTTCTTATTATTTCATTAGTTCTCTCAAATTGTCAAAGAAAGAGGTGATTATGAGTCCTATGACTTCGTTCTAGTTTGATTAGCATAAAAAGGATCAATCCTATCACTATAGCATTCAAAACGATTCGTACATCTCACACAAGTTTTCATTTAAGGATACCTTTGTATTGTTTCATTAGTTCTCTGAATTGTCAAAATATAGATGATTATGAGTCCTATTACTTCGTTCTAGTTGAAATTAGCATTAAAAGGAGCAATCACATCACTATCGCGTCCAAAACGATGCGTAGATCTCACACAAGTCTTCATTTATGGAAACCTTCTTATTGTTTCATTGGTTTCCTAAAATTATGAAAGAAAGAGGTGACTAAGAGTCCTATTCCTTCGTTCTAGTTTAAATTAGCATCAAAAGGACCAAACCCATCACTATCGCATCCAAAACGATTCGTAGATCTCACACAAGACTTCATTTAAGAAGACCTTCATATTGTTTCATTGGTTGTTTCAAATTTACAAAGAAAGAGGAGATTAAGAGTTGTATTACTTCACTCTATTTTGATTAGCGTCAAAATGAGAAACCCATGACTATCGCATTCAAAACCATGCGTACGTTTCGCACAGGTCTTCATTTAGGGAGACCTTCTTATTGTTTCATTGGTGCTTTAAAATTTTCAAAGAAATAGGTGATTAGGAGTCCTATAACTTCGTTCTAGTTTGATTAGCATAAAAAGGAGCAATCCCATGACAATAGCGCTAAAAACGATGCGTACATCTCACACAAGTCTTCATTTAAGGAGACATTCTTATTGTTTCATTGATTTCCTAAAATTGTGAAAGAAATAGGTGATTAAGAGTCCTATTACTTCGTTCTAATTTGATTACCATCAAAAGGAGTAATCCCATAACTATCGCGTTAAAAACGATGCGTACATATCTCACACAAGTCTTGATTGATGGAGACCTTCTTATTATTTTATTAGTTCTCTCAAATTGTCAAAAAAAGAGGTGATTATGAGTCCTATGACTTCGTTCTAGTTTGATTAGCATAAAAAGGATCAATCCTATCACTATAGCCTTCAAAACGATTCGTACATCTCACACAAGTCTTCATTTAAGGATACCTTTGTATTGTTTCATTAGTTCTCTGAATTGTCAAAATATAGATGATTATGAGTCCTATTACTTCGTTCTAGTTGAAATTAGCATTAAAAGGAGCAATCATATCACTATCGCGTCCAAAACGATGCGTAGATCTCACACAAGTCTTCATTTATGGAAACCTTCTTATTGTTTCATTGGTTTCCTAAAATTATAAAAGAAAGAGGTGACTAAGAGTCCTATTACTTCGTTCTAGTTTAAATTAGCATCAAAAGGAGCAAACCCATCACTATCGCGTCCAAAACGATTCGTAGATCTCACACAAGACTTCATTTAGGAAGACCTTCATATTGTTTCATTGGTTGTTTCAAATTTACAAAGAAAGAGGTGATTAAGAGTTGTATTACTTCATTCTATTTTGATTAGTGTCAAAATGAGAAAGCCATGACCATCGCATTCAAAACCATGCGTACGTTCCGCATAGGTCTTCATTTAGGGAGACCTTCTTATTGTTTCATTGGTGCTTTAAAATTGTTAAAGAAATAGGTGATTAGGAATCCTATAACTTCGTTCTAGTTTGATTAGCATCAAAAGGAGCAATCCCATGACAATAGCGTTAAAAACGATGCGTACATCTCACACAAGTCTTCATTTAAGGAGACCTTCTTATTGTTTCATTGATTTCCTAAAATTGTGAAAGAAATAGGTGATTAAGAGTCCTATTACTTCGTTCTAATTTGATTACCATCAAAAGGAGTAATCCCATAACTATCGCGTTAAAACGATGCGTACATATCTCACACAAGTCTTGATTGATGGAGACCTTCTTATTATTTCATTAGTTCTCTCAAATTGTCAAAAGAAAGAGGTGATTATGAGTCCTATGACTTCGTTCTAGTTTGATTAGCATAAAAAGGATCAATCCTATCACTATAGCCTTCAAAACGATTCGTACATCTCACACAAGTCTTCATTTAGGATACCTTTGTATTGTTTCATTAGTTACTCTAATTGTCAAAATATAGATGATTATGAGTCCTATTACTTCGTTCTAGTTGAAATTAGCATTAAAAGGAGCAATCACATCACTATCGCGTCCAAAACGATGCGTAGATCTCACACAAGTCTTCATTTATGGAAACCTTCTTATTGTTTTATTGGTTTCCTAAAATTATGAAAGAAAGAGGTGACTAAGAGTCCTATTACTTCGTTCTAGTTTAAATTAGCATCAAAAGGAGCAAACCCATCACTATCGCGTCCAAAACGATTCGTAGATCTCACACAAGACTTCATTTAGGAAGACCTTCATATTGTTTCATTGGTTGTTTCAAATTTACAAAGAAAGAGATGATTAAGAGTTGTATTACTTCATTCTATTTTTGATTAGCGTCACAATGAGAAACCCATGACCTATCGCATTCAAAACCTATGCGTACGTTTCGCGCATAGGTCTTCATTTTAGGGAGACCTTCTTATTGTTTCATTGGTGCTTTAAAATTGTCAAAGAAATAGGTGATTAGGAGTCCTATAACTTCGTTCTAGTTTGATTAGCATCAAAAGGAGCAATCCCATGACAATCGCGTTAAAAACGATGCGTACATCTCACACAAGTCTTCATTTAAGGAGACCTTCTTATTGTTTCATTGGTTTCCTAAAATTGTGAAAGAAATAGGTGATTAAGAGTCCTATTACTTCGTTCTAATTTAATTACCATCAAAAGGAGTAATCCCATGACTATCGCGTTAAAAACGATGCGTACATATCTCACACAAGTCTTGATTTATGGAGACCTTCTTATTATTTCATTAGTTCTCTCAAATTGTCAAAGAAAGATGGTGATTATGAGTCCTATGACTTCGTTCTAGTTTGATTAGCATAAAAAGGATCAATCCTATCACTATAGCATTCAAAACGATTCGTACATCTCACACAAGTCTTCATTTAAGGATACCTTTGTATTGTTTCATTAGTTACTCTGAATTGTCAAAATATAGATGATTATGAGTCCTATTACTTCGTTCTAGTTGAAATTAGCATTAAAAGGAGCAATCACATCACTATCGCGTCCAAAACGATGCGTAGATCTCACACAAGTCTTCATTTATGGAAACCTTCTTATGTTTCATTTGGTTTCCTAAAATTATGAAAGAAAGAGGTGACTAAGAGTCCTATTACTTCGTTCTAGTTTAAATTAGCATCAAAAGGAGCAAACCCATCACTATCGCGTCCAAAACGATTCGTAGATCTCACACAAGACTTCATTTAGGAAGACCTTCATATTGTTTCATTGGTTGTTTCAAATTTACAAAGAAAGAGGATGATTAAGAGTTGTATTACTTCATTCTATTTTGATTAGTGTCAAAATGAGAAACCCATGACTATCGCATTCAAAACCAATGCGTACGTTTCCGCAGGTCTTCATTTAGGGAGACCTTCTTATTGTTTCATTGGTGCTTTAAAATTGTCAAAGAAATAGGTGATTAGGAGTCCTATAACTTCGTTCTAGTTTGATTAGCATCAAAAGGAGCAATCCCATGACAATCGCGTTAAAAACGATGCGTACATCTCACACAAGTCTTCATTTAAGGAGACCTTCTTATTGTTTCATTGGTTTCCTAAAATTGTGAAAGAAATAGGTGATTAAGAGTCCTATTACTTCGTTCTAATTTAATTACCATCAAAAGGAGTAATCCCATGACTATCGCGTTAAAAACGATGCGTACATATCTCACACAAGTCTTGATTATGGAGACCTTCTTATTATTTCATTAGTTCTCTCAAATTGTCAAAGAAAAGAGGTGATTATGAGTCCTATGACTTCGTTCTAGTTTGATTAGCATAAAAAGGATCAATCCTATCACTATAGCATTCAAAACGATTCGTACATCTCACACAAGTCTTCATTTAAGGATACCTTTGTATTGTTTCATTAGTTCTCTGAATTGTCAAATATAGATGATTATGAGTCCTATTACTTCGTTCTAGTTGAAATTAGCATTAAAAGGAGCAATCACATCACTATCGCGTCCAAAACGATGCGTAGATCTCACACAAGTCTTCATTATGGAAACCTTCTTATTGTTTCATTGGTTTCCTAAAATTATGAAAGAAAGAGGTGACTAAGAGTCCTATTACTTCGTTCTAGTTTAAATTAGCATCAAAAGGAGCAAACCCATCACTATCGCGTCCAAAACGATTCGTAGATCTCACACAAGACTTCATTTAGAAGACCTTCATATTGTTTCATTGGTTGTTTCAAATTTACAAAGAAAGAGGATGATTAAGAGTTGTATTACTTCACTCTATTTTGATTAGCGTCAAAATGAGAACCCATGACTATCGCATTCAAAACCATGCGTACGTTTCCGCATAGGTCTTCATTTAGGGAGACCTTCTTATTGTTTCATTGGTGCTTTAAAATTTTCAAAGAAATAGGTGATTAGGAGTCCTATAACTTCGTTCTAGTTTGATTAGCATCAAAAGGAGCAATCCCATGACAATAGCGTTAAAAACGATGCGTACATCTCACACAAGTCTTCATTAAGGAGACCTTCTTATTGTTTCATTGATTTCCTAAAATTGTGAAAGAAATAGGTGATTAAGAGTCCTATTACTTCGTTCTAATTTGATTACCATCAAAAGGAGTAATCCCATAACTATCGCGTTAAAAACGATGCGTACATATCTCACACAAGTCTTGATTGATGGAGACCTTCTTATTATTTCATTAGTTCTCTCAAATTGTCAAAAAAAGAGGTGATTATGAGTCCTATGACTTCGTTCTAGTTTGATTAGCATAAAAAGGATCAATCCTATCACTATAGCCTTCAAAACGATTCGTACATCTCACACAAGTCTTCATTTAAGGATACCTTTGTATTGTTTCATTAGTTCTCTGAATTGTCAAAATATAGATGATTATGAGTCCTATTACTTCGTTCTAGTTGAAATTAGCATTAAAAGGAGCAATCATATCACTATCGCGTCCAAAACGATGCGTAGATCTCACACAAGTCTTCATTTATGGAAACCTTCTTATGTTTCATTGGTTTCCTAAAATTATAAAAGAAAGAGGGGACTAAGAGTCCTATTACTTCGTTCTAGTTTAAATTAGCATCAAAAGGAGCAAACCCATCACTATCGCGTCCAAAACGATTCGTAGATCTCACACAAGACTTCATTTAGGAAGACCTTCATATTGTTTCATTGGTTGTTTCAAATTTACAAAGAAAGAGGTGATTAAGAGTTGTATACTTCATTCTATTTTGATTAGGTCAAAATGAGAAAGCCATGACTATCGCATTCAAAACCATGCGTACGTTTCGCATAGGTCTTCATTTAGGGAGACCTTCTTATTGTTTCATTGGTGCTTTAAAATTGTCAAAGAAATGGTGATTAGGAGTCCTATAACTTCGTTCTAGTTTGATTAGCATCAAAAGGAGCAATCCCATGACAATAGCGTTAAAAACGATGCGTACATCTCACACAAGTCTTCATTTAAGGAGACCTTCTTATTGTTTCATTGATTTCCTAAAATTGTGAAAGAAATAGGTGATTAAGAGTCCTATTACTTCGTTCTAATTTGATTACCATCAAAAGGAGTAATCCCATAACTATCGCGTTAAAAACGATGCGTACATATCTCACACAAGTCTTGATTGATGGAGACCTTCTTATTATTTCATTAGTTCTCTCAAATTGTCAAAAAAAGAGGTGATTATGAGTCCTATGACTTCGTTCTAGTTTGATTAGCATAAAAAGATCAATCCTATCACTATAGCCTTCAAAACGATTCGTACATCTCACACAGTCTTCAATTAAGGATACCTTTGTATTGTTTCATTAGTTCTCTGAATTGTCAAAATATAGATGAATTATGAGTCCTATTACTTCGTTCTAGTTGAAATTAGCATTAAAAGGAGCAATCATATCACTATCGCGTCCCAAAACGATGCGTAGATCTCACACAAGTCTTCATTTATGGAAACCTTCTTATTGTTTCATTGGTTTCCTAAAATTATAAAGAAAGAGGTGACTACGAGTCCTATACTTCGTTTCTAGTTTAAATTAGCATCAAAAGGAGCAAACCCATCACTATCGCGTCCAAAACGATTCGTAGATCTCACACAAGACTTCATTTAGGAAGACCTTCATATTGTTTCATTGGTTGTTTCAAATTTACAAAGAAAGAGTGATTAAGAGTTGTAATTACTTCATTCTATTTTGATTAGCTGTCACAATGAGAAAGCCATGACTATCGCATTCAAAACCATGCGTACGTTTCGCACTAGGTCTTCATTTAGGGAGACCTTCTTATTGTTTCATTGGTGCTTTAAAATTGTCAAGAAATAGGTGATTAGGAGTCCTATAACTTCGTTCTAGTTTGATTAGCATCAAAAGGAGCAATCCATGACAATCGCGTTAAAAACGATGCGTACATCTCACACAGTCTTCATTTAAGGAGACCTTCTTATTGTTTCATTGGTTTCCTAAAATTGTGAAAGAAAGAGGTGATTAAGAGTCCTATTACTTCGTTCTAATTTGATTACCATCAAAAGGAGTAATCCCATGACTATCGCGTTAAAACGATGCGTACATATCTCACACAAGTCTTGATTTATGGAGACCTTCTTATTATTTCATTAGTTCTCTCAAATTGTCAAAGAAAAGAGGTGATTATGAGTCCTATGACTTCGTTCTAGTTTGATTAGCATAAAAAGGATCAATCCTATCACTATAGCATTCAAAACGATTCGTACATCTCACACAAGTCTTCATTTAAGGATACCTTTGTATTGTTTCATTAGTTCTCTAATTGTCAAAATATAGATGATTATGAGTCCTATTACTTCGTTCTAGTTGAAATTAGCATTAAAAGGAGCAATCACATCACTATCGCGTCCAAAACGATGCGTAGATCTCACACAGTCTTCATTTATGGAAACCTTCTTATTGTTTCATTGGTTTCCTAAAATTATGAAAGAAAGAGGTGACTAAGAGTCCTATTCCTTCGTTCTAGTTTAAATTAGCACCAAAAGGAGCAAACCCATCACTATCGCATCCAAAATGATTCGTAGATCTCACACAAGACTTCATTTAGGAAGACCTTCATATTGTTTCATTGGTTGTTTCAAATTTACAAAGAAAGAGGTGATTAAGAGTTGTATTACTTCATTCTATTTTGATTAGCGTCAAAATGAGAAACCCATGACTATTGCATTCAAAACCATGCGTACGTTTCGCACAGGTCTTCATTTAGGGAGACCTTCTTATTGTTTCATTGGTGCTTTAAAATTGTCAAAGAAATAGGTGATTAGGAGTCCTATAACTTCGTTCTAGTTTGATTAGCATCAAAAGGAGCAATCCCATGACTATCGCGTTAAAAACGATGCGTACATCTCACACAAGTCTTTATTTAAGGAGACCTTCTTATTGTTTCACTGGTTTCCTAAAATTGTGAAAGAAATAGGTGATTAAGAGTCCTATTACTTCGTTCTAATTTGATTACCATCAAAAGGAGTAATCCCATGACTATCGCGATAAAAACGATGCGTACATATATCACACAAGTCTTGATTTATGGAGACCTTCTTATTATTTCATTAGTTCTATCAAATTGTCAAAGAAAGAGGTGATTATGAGTCCTATGACTTCGTTCTAGTTTGATTAGCATAACAAGGATCAATCCTATCACTATAGCATTCAAAACGATTCGTACATCTCACACAAGTTTTCATTTAAGGATACCTTTGTATTATTTCATTAGTTCTCTGAATTGTCAAAATATAGATGATTATGAGTCCTATTACTTCGTTCTAGTTGAAATTAGCATTAAAAGGAGCAATCACATCACTATCGCGTCCAAAAACGATGCGTAGATCTCACACAAGTCTTCATTTATGGCAACCTTCTTATTGTTTTCATTGGTTTCCTAAAATTATGAAAGAAAGAGGTGACTAAGAGTCCTATTCCTTCGTTCTAGTTTAAATTAGCATCAAAAGGACCAAACCCATCACTATCGCAGTCCCAAAACGATTCGTAGATCTCACACAAGACTTCATTTAGGAAGACCTTCATATTGTTTCATTGGTTGTTTCAAATTTACAAAGAAAGAGGATGATTAAGAGTTGTATTACTTCATTCTATTTTGATTAGCGTCAAAATGAGAAACCCATGACTATCGCATTCAAAACCATGCGTACGTTTCGCACAGGTCTTCATTTAGGGAGACCTTCTTATTGTTTCATTGGTGCTTTAAAATTGTCAAAGAAATAGGTGATTAGGAGTTCTATAACTTCGTTCTAGTTTGATTAGCATCAAAAGGAGCAATCCCATGACAATAGCGTTAAAAACGATGCGTACATCTCACACAAGTCTTCATTTAAGGAGACCTTCTTATTGTTTCATTGATTTCCTAAAATTGTGAAAGAAATAGGTGATTAAGAGTCCTATTACTTCGTTCTAATTTGATTACCATCAAAAGGAGTAATCCCATAACTATCGCGTTAAAAACGATGCGTACATATCTCACACAAGTCTTGATTGATGGAGACCTTCTTATTATTTCATTAGTTCTCTCAAATTGTCAAAAAAAGAGGTGATTATGAGTCCTATGACTTCGTTCTAGTTTGATTAGCATAAAAAGGATCAATCCTATCACTATAGCCTTCAAAACGATTCGTACATCTCACACAAGTCTTCATTTAAGGATACCTTTGTATTGTTTCATTAGTTCTCTGAATTGTCAAAATATAGATGATTATGAGTCCTATTACTTCGTTCTAGTTGAAATTAGCATTAAAAGGAGCAATCACATCACTATCGCGTCCAAAACGATGCGTAGATCTCACACAAGTCTTCATTTATGGAAACCTTCTTATTGTTTCATTGGTTTCCTAAAATTATGAAAGAAAGAGGTGACTAAGAGTCCTATTCCTTCGTTCTAGTTTAAATTAGCATCAAAAGGACCAAACCCATCACTATCGCATCCAAAACGATTCGTAGATCTCACACAAGACTTCATTTAGGAAGACCTTCATATTGTTTCATTGGTTGTTTCAAATTTACAAAGAAAGAGGTGATTAAGAGTTGTATTACTTCATTCTATTTTGATTAGCGTTAAAAT
>JAINUT010001298.1:0-146520 GCA_020205555.1 Panax stipuleanatus | reverse complement strand
GGCATCCGAGGCACACAATGTTTGAAAGTTTAAACAGTGATTGAAAGAATATTTGAAAAGCACTTTGAGCATCGGTGATTTTTTCAAACATTTTGATAGGGTGGTGGATCAAAAGCGAAATGAGGAGCTAAAGGCTGAGTTTGAAATGAGAGAAAATGTCCCTTCATTAGGTTTCTCCAAGTCTCTAATACTAAGACAATTATCAAAAAGGTACACTCCTAAACTTTTTTCATCTCTTTAAAGAGGAGTATGGTTGTGTTGATTCGTTTATAGTGAAGGATGGCATACAAGACACTTGTGCATATATTGTTTCTCCACATTGGAAAAAATAGAAAGAATATAAGGTGTTTTGTAACACTAATAATGAAGTGGTGACTTGTAGTTGCAAAAAGTTTGAAAGTGAGGGGATGTTGTGTTGTCGTATATTGAGAGTATTTAGTTGGCTAAATGTGACAAAAATTCCGGAGAAATACATTTGCAATAGACTTACAAGGGTTGTAAAGAGTCAAATTGTATTAGATGAAAAGAAGCCAAACGTAGAAGAAGATGTAAAGATTGGATTAGAAGAGTCCAATCACAACTCCTACAGTTAACATATCAAGCTTTAATGAACAAAATATTCACGTATTTTCAGTGGAGAAGATGATAAATGACTGCAACAAGAAACTTGAAAATTTACAATGGATAAGGAAGTTGAACTGATAAAGTGCTTGAAAACAATGTTAACAAATCGATGAAAAATATCAAAAGATTGAATAAGAAGGAAGGTTGAAGGGAAAGAGAAGAATGAAAGAGTTTTGTAAAAGAGAAGTAGAAACGGTCCGGAGTTTGTATGTACTAATGACCGAATAAAACATGTATCGGTTCTCCCCCAATTCTTATTTATTGGGCATTTATTGAATGAATATTAATAAATTATAATAGATGTGACTCAAACTAATTACTAAATAGATGTGACTCAAACTAATTAAATATTAATAATTATAATAGATGTGACTCAAACTAATTAACATGTATACAACCCCATAAAGAAAGAAAATAAACAAAGAAAGAAGAAACGCATATTTAGTTTAAGAGTAAGAGCGTAAACGAGTCGAATCGAATGTGAACATAAACGCCGGTTCGAATTCGATCCAAAATATTAAATTTATACTCGCAATTCGAATTGGCATTTGAAAAATTATGCTCAGATTCGACTCAATTTGAATATTTATTACTGATTTTGATTCGACTCGAATCAAAAATATATTCAAACTACTCGCGAGCTTCAAATTCAAGTCACCACAAAATAACTACTTTTATAATAAGAGATTATACATGATTTGTTATTTGGTACTTACAAATGGGAAAATATATTACTATTACACTTCACAGATATAAAATCACAATTAACATTTAAAACAGAATAAAATAATAATAATAATATCTTAATTGATTTAATTTTGTATATATTATAAGAGAATATATTCGAGTATCTAATTAAATTTGTATTAATCGAATATGTATCGAATACAATCGAGATTTTAGTAGTTGGAATCTTAACGAGTCGAGTACAATATTGTTCAAATTCAACTCGTATTTTTTATTCGAATATTTTTTATGCTCAAATTTGAATCATAATATTAACGAATCTGAGTCAAGTTGATATATATATATATATTTAAAATACGTCCTTTTTTAATTTCTCTATCTTTCTCTTATTGAAAAACTAAGAAAAACAAAATACATCCTATTTATATTTTTATATATATTGTCCCTCTTTCTATAACTTTCCTTGAAAAAATACATCCTACTCCACACGTTTTATTGCAAAAGAAACGGCCCAAGAGGTAAAGAACTTGCAATTCCCGCTGGAGCTACATGTAGCGGAACAACACCTTGCTTTCTATTTTGTCCGTACACAGCTTTTCAAACTCCCCTCGCCAAATCGAAATTTCAAACATGAAAATGGCACACAAATTCATCCATTATTTTCCCAAATTTCAAATAAATTTCATCTCATCCTCCTACACATTTGTGTCCCGCGCCTCTAAAACCCCACCAAAGTCGGTCCCAACCTCATTCTCTCATCTCTCATCCATTCCCCTCTCAAGCCTGCGTTATACTAACGCGCGTTTATATTACGCCATACCCAAATTTCGTCAAATTCGACCAGACCAAACCTAGATTTCTCTCTCTTTCTCTCGCTTTTCATATCTGTTAGTACAATTTGTTCGATAAAATGAGAAAGGGTACAAAGAGGAAGGCGAGCCAGAAGGAGGGAAGCCGCAGAAAAATCAACACACAAGCCGCCACCAGAGCTAAACGAACCAGGGTTCCTAAACCTGACTCCGGGCCTCCTGTTTACTTCGATGAGAAGCGTAATTTGGTACTCCCTTCTCTTTAATTGCCTTGTATTGTTGTATGTATGTTTTTGTTGATGGACATTACATGGTTTTGCAAGATTTGGATTTAGGTATATTGGTTGTTGACAACATTGGGTTATGTTAACTACGTGCTGCAAATGAGCAGAAGTCAAATAGTTATACCCAGTTTTTTCTCAATAAATTATTTCATGAATAAGATGAATACTCAAAAGGATGTTGATATTTTCCATGGTGCTTAATTTAACAACATTAATCTTGTTGCTGTGTGTTTATTTTGATTATCCAAGCAAATAGATAGTGAGGTGAAGGCTATCATTGCATTTTTTAATAGGAACGTCCTTTTACTTGGCTCATTTATCAACACAAATAGCTGGTTGAAAGGAACCTTAACAAAGTCAATGTATTTGGATTAACTTTCTTAATGGTCCTATAAAGTAGAGTGATTCCTAAGGGCGTATGCAAATACAGGTGATACTTTCTTTCTTCTCAAATGAGTTGTTCCCAATTTCTCGATCACGACCTGAGAGAACTCAATCACAAAATGTTTTTCATATACTATTAATACACCTCAAAATATAATACTCACTCTGTCCGGAGGAGATAGGTCCTTTTTCCTATGTAAATTTATTGAAAATAGAACTCCTTTCACGTACTGAGGAATTTTTTTATATATATATATATGTATATATGTGTGTGTATTGATAAACTTATAAATATCTCAAAACTTTATTATATGAATGTGGCTTCAACAGGTATTAAAAATGTGTATTGTACATACTTCAAAAAAGAAGAGCAAAGATAAAATTAAGGGTCCTTTCTATGGTTTTATGAAAAAAAAAGATAAAGTAAGGATGTTTTTAAAGAAGAGATAAGAAAGTAAGAGAAGTAAAGAAGGTGACATTCCTATACACATGCACTTGTTGTGTGCAATTGTGGAAAGATGTGTTTATCTCATGTGATGAGAATAAAAAAGGAAAAAAATAATGATGTCCATTGTTCAGTGTTCTAAAAATTGTTAGGCAGACTTAGGTGGCGGAGGGGGGCGCCTATGCATTTTCTTAGGTGAACTAGGCGTTTTCTTAAGCGATCTCATTTCTTTATTTTTCTATTGTATATACTTGTTATACTATACAAAACATATAGCATATGTAATTTGTTTAAATTTTACATGAAACATTGCTAAAAAAAGACCTTTAAGGCTTAACAAATTTATTTACTTATTGTAAAGCTTTAAAGTAGAGGTTTAATTTTGCCTAGGCGGGGATTTTTAGAACACTATCCTTGTTATATTAGTAGGCAAGGTAAATCAAGCACCAAAAAAGAAAAGTTGGATAAATCTGCGAATTACTTATCTTCTGATTTTTTTAAAAAAAACATAAAAATGGGACACTGTTCATCAGATTATACCATTTCTTGAATTTGTTTTAACCAATCCCAAACAGGGGATGACGATACTTAAGAGAAAAAGAGAAAAAGAGAAAAAGAGAAAAAAAAACAAAAAAGGAAGGAATGTCTTCTATCTTCAACAGTTTGCAGAAGTTTCCTTATTATTCATATTTGTGTCAAAGAGCATGTTCTTAGTATGTTTATTTTGGATTGATCCCTCTTATCAACATACATGTTTACACCATGAGTTGATTTGTTATCTCATTGCATGCTCTCTTTCTTTCCAGCATTTAAAGTAATACCTTGTGAGAAGTTAAGTAGAAGTTTCCATATCCTTTGACTAGATATGGCTTATGTTTTTCTTATAATGTTGCTTGCAATCCTGAATTTTGCCTCATCCATTTAGTTGTGCATTTATCTTAAAATCTTAAAAATGGAGCCTTACATTTTTTTGTTTGGATTCAAAATTTCTTTCTGCTGTCGCTTTCGCATCAGGCAGCTAGTGCAACTTTATTCCAAATGCCTGATCTTTTAATATACTTGTTAGTAGTTGTAATTTCTTTTGTTTATGGTGGCTCACTGACTTGCTAGGGCCTTATAATTATTTTTTGCTCCTAAAGATCAGACTGGTTTATATATTAAACAATTTTTGCATAATTGTTGTTGTTGCTAATTACGAGCTGCGCAATGTTTTTCAGGAAGATCTATGGAAACAGGTTTTTCCTGTTGGAACTGAGGTTTGATCTGACCCTTAATTTTTCCTTTAATTTTTTTGTATAGCTATGCTATTGCTATTTTTCCTTTATTTTTGTTGTATAGCATAGCTATTGCTCATAAGCTTTATTTTTTTATTTTTACCACCAGTGGGATCAACTGGACCTTGTTTATCAGTACAAGTGGAACTTCTCAAATCTTGAAGTGAGTTTCAAAGCACTTCTAGCCCTATTATTATAACACCAATGGTTTATTTACTCTTTTTTCTATTCCTCTTGCCTTTTTGAAATGGGCATTCATAGTCATAAGGGAAAATTAAGAGCTAAACCATGATTCTTTCTTATTTGTAAATGCTTGTTTAACTTTGTGCAGGATGCATTTGAAGAAGGTGGAGAATTACATGGGAAAAAAGTCTACCTTTTTGGCTGTACTGAGCGTGAGTTGAAAATGCAATTTGGAACATCTGTTCTTAGTATAATGGATATGCTTCCTAGATTGCTTCACTTCCTTTACGTCAGATCAATTAAATAATTACAGCTCTTTTTTTTTTGTTCTTGCAGCTCAATTGGTATTTTTTCATGGTCAAGGAAAAGTGACAGTCATACCTGTAGTGGTTGCTGTAAGTTGTTAAACTATTGGCTTCTGGAAAATATATAATTTATAATGTTGTGGTGCTGAATTGCACATTTATATAGTACCAAAATATTTAAGAATTTTCTCATACATATTATCTTTTATTTTCAACTATTACAAATTTAATTTATAATGTGTTTTTGGCTTGTTTTAAGATATGTACTCAACTTACCCCCGGAAAGGGCTTAACTTAAAAATTGGGACAGAGGTGGTACCAAAGGTATATAAAATGTATAATATTCTATTTCTGGATTAAAAAAAAGAAATATTATTAGAAGAATAGAGACAATGCATGCAGAGGGGACAAGGAGTCTTATAAGTTATAACAACTGGAATTAAAAAGAAAAAACTCAACAACGAACCAACTCTCCAATCTCTACAAAATATCATACACAGAAATGCTAAAGGAACCCATGATAGAGGCTCAAAGAAAGCAAGAAAAAAGATTCTATCTTGCAACAAGGCAAACAATAGATAACTCTGAGAATTTTTGGCTTGTCCAAATGTCCTAAAAAACTGCGAACAATGTAAATTACAAGCATGTAATTTTCTTTCCCTCAAACGCCTTTGGATTGATCAAGCAACATGCAATACACACTCTTGTAACACGCCAAAGCCTGTTTTGAAATTCATGCCATACTCATAGTTGTCAGAATCTTACGATATGCACGAGAAACGTATCGTACAATACTCATGCAATACGATATGCAGACAATTCGATACGTATTGCAGGGTAAATCGAAAATGACACTGTATCCTACGATCAGATACGATTCTTACAAAACGATACAATGCACGATATTTTTTAAAATTAACAACCAACTTGAAAAGTTTTTATGTAGAACTAAAAGAGTAAAAGCAAAACTTTTAAACTTTTTACCATTTCAAATGAAGATTTTTTTTAGTATAAACATATTCTATATTGCTTGATGAGCCTTTAATCACTTTTTAGAGATTTTCTTCAGAATGCCGCTCTATATTTCTCATGTTACTTTGTATAAGCAAATACATAAATCTCCACTTGTTAATTTGAATTATTTTCTTTTCTTTTATAAATAAAAGGTGAATCTAAATTTTCGTTACTCTATAACGATTACTAAAATAATATCTAATAAATCAATTTAGAGTATTTATGTTATTATCTAACTTTAAAATTTATTTTTAGTTTATAATAATATTTACTACTTTTATAGATAGTCAAGCTAATATGCTTGAATGTCCAATAAATTGTGTGTTTTATATGTTTAAATATATTTTATCACATTTTTCATTTCGTTTTCGTCGTACAATATGATTCACAATATGATACATAAAACACGATATGAGTGTCTTCGATACACTATACAATTCACAATTTGACGACTATGGCCATGCTAGAAAAAGTGATAACTATCATGGTAAGGAGGTAGTTGCCAAAACGTCATGTTTACCGTATCTGATATATTTCACCGCATCTAGACTTCTTTGAAAATCAATTTGGGTTTTTAGGTCTTTGCAGTGTGTTCTGAATTTCAGTCATCCCACTTCAACATGTTTTGACACTGATGTCCACTTTTTCATGTCTTGAATTCACAGGATTGTTAATTGGATTCATACTATCTTTTTTTTATTCTTTTTGTTCTTCAGGTTGAATCTCCTTTTCCACCTTCTGATAAGATTGGTATTAACTCAGTACAGAGGGAGGTTGAAGAAATTCTGCCAATGAAGCAGATGAAAATGGATTGGGTTCCATACATTCCATTGGAAAACAGGTCTTAATTCCCATTTCCTTGCTTGTTATTTAACATGATGCAGATTTTTTTTCTTTCTTCCTTTTTTTCTCTTTTTTTTTTTGGGTGCATACTACACTGATCAGCTCTTTTACTTGTCATAAATTTTGTAATTTCTTTTGGCAGGGGCTCTCAAGTTGAACGGTTGAAATCCCAAATATTTATTTTGAGCTGCACGCAGAGAAGGTATTTTACCTTTATTCCAGACGTGGGTTTTATGTCATATTATGAGTTAAGCTAGTTATATTTTGGTCCAGACACATAGTACTAGCTTGCATGTTCAAGGGAGGACATAAACATGCCTGTAACATTTTGCCTCTAGGTCCTCTAACCAGGTGCTTACAGGGCTGTACCGTCCTGTATGTATAACTTTTGTCCTGCATCATTTGTTTGAGATTAAGTATGATATCCAGAAATATTTTATCATTCATTTCAAGGCATTTGATTTATTAGATTTCATTCCTCCCATGATTTTGTGGTAGTTAATTTTTTTCGCATTACTCTTAATGAATAGTCTTTAGATGATCTTATAGTGAACTTTGGTTTGAGTTCTTTGGTTAACCAGTTTGAGTTTGCTGCAGGGCTGGTTTAAAACACATGAAGATAGATCGTGTGAAGAAGTTTGAGTACTGTTTACCATGTGAGTTCATTTACATTTTAGTTTCAAGTTTATGATGCTACATTGTTGTTTTTTGTTCCTGGATTTTTTGGTACTTTGATAATAGAAATTTGAGTACTGTTTACTGTTTTTTTGTTCATTTTGAGTACTTTAGATTCCCTGTTCCGGAGCATTTGATGCTTTCTGCTTAACATATACTGCTTTATTCTTTTGAGAAATATGGTTTTGGATTTCCCAAGTAATCTGATCAGTATTGTTGAATCTTTGTTCTAAGAATATGGATATATTTCCTTCTGCTCTTTCGAGGAATATGGTTTTTGGATCTCTAGTATGGGAGTACTCTTTACCTTTTCCCCTCCACCTCCGGCAGGTGTTTAGTGTCGCCAAAAACATGGATATGATGTAGAGTGACCGCTATATGCAGAATAAATTGTAACAATATGATATATTTTTCTGTACAGATTTCTATCAACCCTTCAAGGAAGATGAACTGGAACAGAGCACCGTTGTGCCAATCATATTTCCCGCTGAACCAAAACCAGTATATTTTTCTATTTTCTAATAAAGTATTTTTCTTTCATATTTTATAGTCGATGCTAAAATCGAAGATATATAAGTATTATTTGGTTGGTAGTACCACAAATTATAGCTGGTATATACTATATTCTAATTAGATTAACTCCTTGAATAGGCTTACATAAGTTATTTTATTTTGGGTTTAATTTGTTTAAACTGACATTACTCGTGTACTTTCTTCAGGTTTTTACTGAGTTTGATTGGGAATTTGATGAAGTTGAGGTTGGTCCAAGATTCCTATATTTGTATTTCAGCGCACATCGTCTGTCATGAAATTTTAAATGACTTGTCTAAAGTTTTTATGTTTATTTATTTCATGACCATAGTCAAATGATTGTAACTTGATGATATGCAAAAATTAGGTCTCCACTTCATTTGATGATATACCTGTTAAGGGCAAGTAATTTTTGGCATATTATTGAAGTTTTCAATCGTTAAATAGATGCATAAAGATCATTCATGTCTATTATACCGAGTTGCAATTTTGTAGGAGTTCACTGACAAACTTATTGAGGAGGAGGAATTGTCTGTTGATCAGAAGGACGCATTCAAGGTAAACTTTACTGAAAAAGGGCAATCAGCTTATGTTTCCAGGCTTTAACAAGTGACCCTGAAATTGATTCTTATGTTTCTTTTCCAGGATTTTCTGAAGGAGAAGGTACGAGAAGCAAAAAGAGCAAACCGGGAGGTACTTTGTTATGGACTTTGGTTGAAATAAGTGGTTACGAATTTTATTCATGGTATTTGTTTAGTGGTGCTTAATTGTTTTTTCCTTCTCATCATAGGCAAGGGAAGCCCGGAAAAAAGCTATAGAAGAAATGAGTCAGGAGACGAAAGCTGCATTTGAGAATATGAAGTTTTACAAATTTTATCCTGTGGCATCCCCTGATACTCCTGATGTTTCCGATGTCAAAGTAAGATGTTAATCTCAATTCTCATTCTTCCCTTTTTATATGGAATTAAGTGGTGATGTTTGCTGAACGTGCTGTATGAAAGGCTTTTGCTTTGGTATTTGTTCTATGTTTTTCTGATCTGTATTCAAATGCAAGTTTTCTTACTGTCTTTCTTTCAAGCTTCCACACGCCGTTCACTCTAATGTGTGTGTGTGTGTGTGTATATAGCTATTTTGAACGAGTTTTGGATGAATAATTAAGTTGGTGCTATCAAACATGAAACATTGATCACCTTTCATTTGCTGTGAATATTTTGCCTTGCAGTCTCCATTTATAAACAGGTATTACGGCAAGGCTCACAAAGTTCTGTGACTCAGAAGCCAAGGACTATGGTTATATGGAAACAGCATCCTACTATGCTTGAGGAAATGCCAGTTGCTGCTCTTATCAAAAGAGAGGCTCAGTTGCTGACTTGGGCTACCTGAAGATTGTAGCTAGAGTTCGAGATCTGGTTCAGCATTGTTTCTTTGGATAGCTTTTTTGGAAAGTAAACTAGTAGTTGTAGGATCCTTGGAGAGGAGGGAAAGCAGAAAGAGGAAAAAAATGTTCTTTTTTCTTTATAAAAGTCGGATGTATCCCTCGGAAACAATGCTGAGTTTTCTAATTTGAAAATGATTTACTAGGCTTCTGTACTCTTTGCCTATGATACCTATATTTTGTAATAAATCAAACATTTGAATGCCTAGTGCCATTTCATTTTCCATTTTTGATACAAAGAGTCCCCCCGAATAGGCACCTTATAAAATTTTAGACTGGCTGGTACAAATAAACAGTCAACTAGATGTAGACAATTGCCATTCAAAAAGTATTGAAATGGGTTGTTGCAGAGGCTGGCAATTTGAAGTTCAATGTCATTACTAACGCTCTAACGCAGAGCAAGAAAACGCATTTATAATTGTAATTGCGTACAATTTGTGGATGTGGTGCAATTTTTATTTTTTATTAACTGCATATTGTGGATGTAATTGCAGGGACACCCATAAAATCGCATCACAAACTTCATCGCATTGCACTTTATAATAAACTATATATGTTTTATGTATACTAAAGAGTTCTGCTATACATTGTGAAAGTTTTCAGCCGAATTATGATTACAACGTATATGCATACATGTGATATATATGAATTAAAAAGGGTCTCATTCTAATTTATTTTATTATATCACATGCACTTCTACGTTGCTTGCAATCCAACATTTGCCAACATACATATCATTTTCCTATACTAAATACGAGCTTGTAGTGCATATCATAAGTTGTAAGTGAATAATGTAATTTAATTTATTTCTTATGAATTTAGTCATTTGTATGTGTAATATTATATTTAGTGTATATTTTTTCAAAAATTCATTATTTCTCTTCAAATTAATATGAAGGACTCGTGATAATCACTACTAGTACAAGAAACATAAATGGTGTTAAAACTTTATTTGTTATGAGTTATTAAAATAACTTTAATTAATGTAATTAAGTTTATGACTTTATTTATTTTTAATTCAATATATGTAATATAGGTATGTATTGAAGTGAAAATAATTTTCATAATGTGAATTAGTAGTACAAAAATTATATATTATATATTTTTTAAATATAAATATATATATGAAAGTGGTTACGCAACCGCACCACGACCGCAAAATTGTTGTTAATATTAGTAACCTTGCGGTTGGTGCTTGTAAAACCGAACCATACCGCACTAAGCTCGAGTGTATTATGCTACAACTACTTCATTTGAGTCAATGTGAGGGGTATAAATTTGAAAAATAAAATAAAATTCTCATTTTACAAATGTGTTTATAATTTTGCAACCCAGGGAGCCTAAAATCACACAAGGTTTTATTTATATGATACCGAGGACGGGTATTCTTTCTCACCGCTCATAGTATAAGTAATTATACTTTCTGTACAACACAATAACTAGAATCTCTTCACGAACTCTTCTCATTACACAAATGAAACCTTTGAGAAGTACAACAAGAAGCTTACAACCTTAACTCAACCCCAGAACCTGATTCACTCCCAACTTAACATTACAACATAGAAGACTCACTTGCAACTTAACATTACACCATCAAATATTTGATCAAATCCTAAACTTTTTCATAAGAACCTTTAGAACATGTATAAACAAATACAATGGGCTGACCATGTAGAACTTGCTCAGCTTGGCTCAAGATAAAGACTCTAATTTACAACAGACAACTCGAAACAAAGATAATC
Source organism: Panax stipuleanatus (assembly GCA_020205555.1). NCBI lineage: Eukaryota > Viridiplantae > Streptophyta > Magnoliopsida > Apiales > Araliaceae > Panax > Panax stipuleanatus. The sequence goes on along the minus strand of JAINUT010001298.1, from coordinate 135,285 downwards.
AAATTACCTGGTATTATTCAACTTTTACAGGTAGACGATCCAAGATCAGCAAAGAGAAGTGGTCTCTCCATTCGCTGGGGCCGGCAAATGGCATGAAACCACATAACAGAGGCAGAAATAGAAGCACGGTAGCATAGAACAGAAACCGCCTGATCCAAAATGGAAATATTCTATTGCTTTTTGACCTTTCAGTCACGGTGATGGGCCCATTGAGTATAATAAACAAAGCTGGGGTACAAATATTAGAGAAGAAATGCAACAAGCACAGAGTCTCCCAATAAAAGAGCCAGTGATATCCGCTGCCTCCTAATGTATCAATGCAAAATTTTCCTGCAAAACCACATGCGACTCCTAACAGTAGAAGTATGAACGTAACTGGCATTGCCTGCTTTGAAGTTGTCGAACGCTGCAGAAGCAAATAAGTGATTGAGAGGATCATTAACACACCAAATAACATACGGGTGACAACCTGAACTTGACACCTCAAAATTTGCAATCCTGAACTGATAGATGTCATTGGCTTTGGGATCCACCAAGACTTAGAATCCTGAAATACCACCAAGTGTGTCAAAAACATTCTCAAGCAACAAAACAAATACACAATCACATAGCGCAAACAAAAAGAAAATGGTCAACTAATAATTTGAAATTAATGAAGGAAAATGGCAGCTAAGCTGTACTCTACATGCAAATGGACTTCATATGCAACTGGACATAATAAGGCATGATACATACACCCGTAAATTCTAGATCTTTTAGGTCAATTGCTACCTAACATGTTGATTCCAAACTAAATATTTTTTTCTCTAAATTAAACCCATGGTTTGGTTGCATTTGAGTTTGATGGGTATTAGGGGGTTGTCAATCGAAGTTCCATATATACTTTTGTAGCATAACTATAGTTAAGTCAATCAGTTTTAAAGAAGTCATTATCTATTTGTATTTTAGCAACCTTTGAAAATAATAAATAAATCAATGCCAGAAGACAGGTTTTACCTCGGTAGGTATACAAGATGCAGTAGCTTCAGTAATCCTTTGGTGTGAATAAATATAAGTTCCATAAGCAAGGGAGGCCAACATTATTAGCAAACCAGCAACAAGACAGTCAATGCACTTTTTTAGCAGCTCAGCATGTCTGGTGTCTTCTAATTCATTTTTGAATTTTTCAGCTTTAAAAGACGCTTTGGATAAACCCATGGATAATTTAAACCTCTCCAATAGATTTGAATCAGAACTAAGAGCCAGTTGTGCTTCTTTCAGTTGCATCTTTCTCATAGTAAGACCAATCTCAAATGTCTTGAGATCGTTAGAACGAGTGTGCTCCATGACAGACCTTTCAAGGGTGTTAAACATTGATCCATTCATTATAGAAGGCAGTGTATTTGGAGGAACACAAGCCAACTGCTGGTTTATTTGTCCACCATGCAGGCTGGGTTCACGGTTCATTATATCCGGCTGTATGTTCATTTCATTCTCTTCAAAAGTACTCGGCCATTCCTGATTGCTGATGGTGTGCAGAATTGCTTCTGAATGGCAATTATTCACACCTGAATGGCATGTAGAATCCCCTTCTCTGTTGAGAGGCATGGTTGAAGTCAGATTTGAACAATAAATTTCTTTATTTAAATTTCTAAAGTATTCTCCTCCGTTGTTATGGGAAGATTCATTGACTAATCTGAGTGTCATCAAGGTGCTCCGAAATGATTTCTCAAAGTTATTGACAAAGCAATCAAATTTGTTCCCAAAAACCTGTTTCCACACAAGCAATAAAAAAAGAAGAAAAAAGAAGAGGAAATTTGTCAGATATTGAAAAAAACTTGGAGATGTTGATTGTATCAATAACCATACTAAAAGCAAACGGGCCATATTTCTGATCTTACTTACATTGGCTAAAGACTCTCGGACAGCTAACGTGCAGATCTGCAAGAAGATAATCCAAACAATAAGATTTCTTCTTGGACAAATAAAATCAAATGAAAAATATTTGTACAAGAAATATAAAGCGGCTGTGAACCCACCCTTGATGGTGGGCTTCACCTCTCTATGCGTCGAATGTTTCATCAAAATCCCAATCCACTGCTGAATAGGATACCAACTGAGTGATCTCAATCATCTTTATCGCACAGTAGTCTACATATGAAGTAATGTGCAACACCCAAACAAATATAGAACAATCATATTGTGCTAATGGGCATACCACACCAACAGATACATTGATGAAGCACCATGGACTGAGATGCACGGATTCATTTATAAGATGCAAATTTTCATAGCAGATGGTTATACGAAGGACAGTATGAAAATTACCTTGGAAAGATTATCCACAGACATCCAATCCCCAGTGGCATCTTTTCTTTCCACGACCTAATATCAACATCCACGAGATACCACATTATCAGATAATCCACAAGGTGTTGCCAAATCATCACGAGAGATTTTGGGAAATCCATTAAACATTTTGTCACGAAGAGTGTATTGAATTCCTTCAAAAGAAATATCTAGATCAAAACTAAACTACGCCAAAAATCTTTTAAATTATTCAATTTGGTTTCACAAAGAATGAATCTGAACGAGAACCAGAGCCAGAACCGAGACTTTGCATCGACATTGACTAAGATCATTTGTAACTCTACTCCAACATTTTCACCTTCTCCAGCCAATGCATTTCAGTGTCATGGATGAATGAGGTGATAAGTTTCAAATTGTCAAATATTTCAACAACAAAAAAGTACAGTAAAAAACCTAATTAATTAACAACGTCTTAACCGGGGGGTTATTTCTATGGCTAGTACTACTGTACTACCATAATCTTATACTTGACAAACCCAAAAAAAAAGATTTCTTTATACCCAAAACCCACGTAAATGTGGATAAAAATCAAAACTTTACAGTAAAAACAAACAGAAAAAACTAACAAAAACTCCAAAATTGAACATAGAACATTGAACAATTATACAGCTCAAAGCATAATGTGCATATTAGAATAATGCTAAATATTTATATCAAAAAAAGTACATGAAAGCAAAAACCTGAGAGAGAACGGCGGCAATTGACATTCCGAGAGGAAGTGCGAGGGCCTCAACGACGTCACTTTCCTTTTGCCGGAAGGAACCAATCACAGCTCTTCTAGGGTTTCGGTTTTTGCCGGAAACCTGAAAGCCACCTCTCTGTGACGTCGTATAACAACATGTTGATGATGATGATTGTTGATCGGATACGTCAATAATTAGGTTTTTTTTCTTTTTATTCTTGGCCTTCTTTTTCTTAATTGGGTTTGTGGAATTTCCACCATTTGTTTCCAGAGGAACTTCGGCCGTCGGATTGTAATCGCCGGAGGCGGTAGAGAGTACGGCGTCGTTCGGAGAGCGGAGGGGTTGCAGAGACGGAGGGGGAGAATCCATGGTAATTTTACAGGTAGGGGAAGGGTAATCTGGGTAGAAGCTGAAAAATCAATCATCAAAGACAGAAGAACAGAGAAGACTGAATTTTATGTTTAGCCTGTAAAATCCGATAACGGTCAATTATTTCGGGATAAAGAATCATATCGGAAGAAAAAAATAATAATAATCTACCGATTGTACTTATTAAATTACATTATTTAATTTTGTGTTAAATACTTCTTTCATTTTAAAATATACCCACTTCATTTATTTTAAAATTAAAAATATATTTTTTAGTTATTTTTAAAATTAGAGATATATTTATATTTTAACACTATAAAATGACATAATATTTTCAATTTGACATTACATTTTATTTTATTATTATTTTAAATATCAAATCACTATGACTGAATTTCTAACTATTGTTAATGTTATTGATAATGTCAAAATAATATATGTTGTCAGAATAAATATGTATATTACTTTGACATAATAATTATTAATCTGACATTAGTTGTCAATAAAAATTATTTTTAAAAGTCGTCATTTTATAAATATATCATAATTTTTTAAGCCAAGCGAGTAATGTTTAAATTTTAAAGTTAATCTAAAATATTTTAAAATTAAATTATTTATTCAATTTGTTGTGCGATTTCTTTTATTGTTTCCTTTTACTATTGTTATGCTGGTAGTATAAACTAAAATAATTACCTTTATTAGTTGATTGTACTTTATTATTCCACCAAGTGGACTTGACAAGTTGGACTAAAAACGAAGACACATAATTTGTGATATTAATCATTGCATTAATTAAATGAAATAAATTTACATAATTTTAAATTTTAATATTTCATAATTCGGCAATAATTTTTTTTAATATAAACTATTAATTTAGTCGATTCAACACGATTGAAATATTATAAATTATCTAAAAAGTAGCAATAATTATATTTTTTTTAAATCAATTCATTTTTAAATATATAATTTTACAAATTAACTTATATAAGTCAAAACAAATTTTTTTATAGAATATGAAATACATATATTATCTTCTTTTTTTTAACTTGGCGGTGTATATTATAAACTTTTTAATGTAACGCCCCTGAATTGGAGCGTTGGTCGTTCGAACAAGTATCGACCTTATCTCGTTCTTTTATCATAATTTAACCAATGATCTCATAATCATATTTGTTGAACTTGTCTTTTACATACACTTCTATATAAAATTTCTTTTACTTAGTTCCTGTATCGTGACTTGATCTCGATCTTAATCCTTTTTACAAGTATCAACTTGTAAATCATATCCGAATACATGGATAACACCATATATACCATTTAATTTTTTTAACCTTATGATTCAGACATTCTAACCTTTACATAACCAAGATTCACAGTATTAATAATAAGATTGTTCTTGGAATTGAGGGGCGCATTCCAATAATTTTGACATTTTATCAGCGCTAATTAGTGTAACTTCAGTGCTTACAGAACGCCCAATATCATTATACCCTCACTTAAATACATATCATTATAAAGATATCTCTTTATATCGATATTTTTTATTTATCTGAAATTCACAATATTAATAACAGACTTGTACTTGGAACATAGAAACCTTACGATGAATTTGATTTTTTTATCGGTGTTAAATCTATATTCTTACATCACTCACAATGTTATTCAATATCCTCATTCAGATATATAGTTATTTATCAACATTTTATTAATGTTTTGTTATCTATCTGAAATTCAGAGTATCGACATAACATGATCAGTCCATATTACCAATACTCTCACTCGTATTAATAGATCTTTAACAATTCTAAGTTATATCAAATTAAAGACATAACACCATTCTGATGTTAATAACATGATATTATTAATATAATCTTTGATTACATGATTTGTTTGTTCATATTACAGAAGTCATTATTACTTAATACAAATACAAATAAATAAAATATGAAACCTAATCTACGTTTATTCTTTACGTTCATGATATTCTTATCATTATTCTTTAACTTCAAATAAAGTTTTATTCGCAAGAATGAGCACAACGGTTCAACAAGTCTAACTAATAACAGAGATATAGTTTATGCGTTAATATAAATTTTAACATGTTGTGACCTATCATATTCCTCAATTTAATATCACAATTAAATTTTATTTCAACAATTTATATCACGTTGTAACTTGTAAACATAACACATCACAGTTAGAAAACTTGCCTCGTAGTAACTAGTTTTCCCAGTAAAAGCTTAAAAGCCTACATAAAAGGATTCACGTTCTTGACGGTTAGTTTATCGAGTTTTATTTCTTAATAAGTGTTTTTATAACTTAACTATACTATCTTCATTAGTGGTTATGCTTACAAAATTCTCAAACTCAAAAACTAATTTTTAAGGGGCTTTTTCAAAAAGTGGACAACAAGGTTGGCAGCCCGACCCCAACTCGGTAAAATGACCGTAACTTATTAGTTTTAAAACATTTTTGAGTCGTTCAAACTCTTACACGTTCGTAACTTCCGTCTCTACAACTCTTATTTATATCACAGTTGAAAATTCCTTACAGAACTGGACCCAAAATGACTGTAAATGGACTATTTAAAAATTGTCTTATATTTTATTTGATTAAGTTGATAAAACATGATACCACATGAATTAATTTGATAGGATAACATGTCCTAAAGCTTAATAACACTTCATAACATAAAAATAATAAAATCATAGACCTACTTATAGAAGAGTTATGACTTTTACTCAAGGACACACGAAGAACGAAAAAATTATACATAGTAACGACTTATGCTCTTGAACTTTTGGATTTTATACTTTAAATAATTTGGGAATTATAACGGTTTACATATACGATTTATGATAGTTTAAACTTGAAATAACATAAACTTAAATAATATTAAATTTGCTAAGAACACTAGAAGAAACACTGATTTAGAAAACCGAACATGGTAATGACTTGTGTTATTGAGATTTCTAATACACTATTTGTAAGACTCCGAATTTTATGAAATAAAAGTATTCAATTTTCTTATAATTATTATTATATTCAGTAAATGGTTAAATTGATAAAAGGTTAAAGTTAAGGGTGATATGTGCAAATTTTACAAAATAAACAAGTTGTCATAAAATATTTGAGGAATATTCGTTGTGTTGGGGAATATTCGTTTGGTCGAAGAATATTCTTTTTGTCGAATAATATATTCGTACGACGGCGTAATCATTGGTGAACCCCACAACGAAATAACTGTCGGATATAGAAAGCGACAGAAATAATATTTTTTAAAATAACGGCAAAATTTTTACCGTTAAACTATTGAAATACCCGGTTGTTAAAATACAATAATACTTGTTGTTGCACAGTAGCACACGGTATTGCACAATAATTTATAATTATTGATTCTTACGTAAGAAGTCACTTATTCAATAATTGTTACAGTAATTACTGTTCAATGTTTTATATCATTGATTCAATAATTGCTACATTGATAATTATATATTATTAATTCAATAATTGTCACAGTAACCACTGCACAGTATTTCACATTATTAAATCAATAATTATCACACATATTATTGGAATGATATTATTAGATAGTATTATTGACAATGTCTAAAATGTTATGTCGAGACAAGTGGTTAGGTTATATAATTGTGTGCCAATGAAGAAAAATTCTTATTGAAAAGCCCCCTCTTTCTTGGGAACGACCTGGATGTCGATATTGTAATTCTATAATATTAATTGTGAATAATAATTGATGAATAAAATAAAAATTATTGATAAATATGATAAGTAAATATTTATTCAATTTCGATATAAATGGAGGAATTTTTAGTATGAGACAATTGTTGAAAATTGACATTTTATCTTTTTCGATAAAATATTTATTCAAATATACTATTTTAATATTACATTATAATAGTATAATGTGATAATATAATAGTATAATTTTATAATTTTAATGATGACATTATTTTTATGGTATAAAAATAAAATGAGGTGGAAGAAAAAAATGTGAAATTGAAATTCTTTTAGTAATTATAAATGTTTTAATATATATATATATATATATATGGTTAGTGGGAAAACTTGGAGTGTCCTTTTTGGTGTGCTGGAGATGTTCAAAAGTGATGTGCTGAAAATCCTCCGTAAATGCAAATTGTCAATTCTGGTGTGTTACCACTTTCCTATAAATAAAGTGCTTAGTTAGAAATAAAAATCGCACCTGAATCAGAAATTTATTTCTCTGTAATGTTAATCGTATTTCTTGTGAGTATAAGAGTATTTTGAGTGTGAATAACGGTGCAAGAATTTCTCAACATAATATCCGATATTTCAGTCAAAACTACTCTCCTATTAAAGTAAAAAATATTATTTTTCTCGTAAAAGATGTTGTTTCCATTCAATATTCGTAAGAAATATTATTTTCTTCCACATTCTATAGTATGTAAGTAATAATATTTCATTTCAGATTCCTAAATTTAAACTTACTATGGTAAGTATTGCTTCTATAATTCCTGAAATGATTAGAAATTCCTTGAGTTTTGCGCTTCATCTAATATCATTTCACCGGAATATTGGTCAGAACTTTATTATGAAAGTTCTACCTTTTTATGTCGGGGTACTATTCATTCGAGTACTATTCACGAGTTACTATTCATGAACTACTATTCATGAGCTACTATTCATTCGAGTACTAATCATGAGTTACTATTCATGGGCTACTATTCACGGGATACTATTCACGATAAAAATTGATTTATTTTTCTGTCTAAATTATTTTGGATTTATGAATCTTATTCTTGAAATTGGATACATGTTTTTATCTTCATATAGATAATTTGAATATTTTTGAACTCTGGATAAATTAAATTATAAATCTCTAATATTTGTCCTTGATCTCACTAGATTCATTCTTTATACCATTGTCATTATCCTGAGTCTTAAATTTTGTTGAAAGTTATCTTTGGCCCGTGGTGCAAATATGAACTGTTGATTGATGAATATCTTTGGCCCGTAGTGCAAAGATGAATTGTTGATTGATGAATATATTTGGCCCGTAGTGCAAAGATGAGCTGTTGATTGATGAATATCTTTGGCCCGTAGTGCAAAAATGAGCTATTGATTGATGAATATTTTTGGCCCGTAGTGCAAAGATGAACTGTTGATTAATGAATATATTTGGCCCGTAATGCAAAGATGAATTGACTAATATGATTATGACTAAAGGATGTAGACTAGTATAATCATGATTATTGATGTTATAAATGAATATATTTGGTCTGAGTGCAAAGATGAATTTATTAGCATGATTATGAATAGGAACTGTGATTTGGTATAACCATGATCTTTGGTGTTTCAGGTAAAGACAGGTGATAAAAATTATCTTCGTCCTGGTGCGAAGAGGAATTTATCAACATAATTATGATCATTAATTATTTACATGATTGTGGGCAGGAACTGTTGATTGATGTTACAGGGATGAAATATTATTGGTGGACTTTTAACATGGAAAAGATAGTAGACATTATGTTCTACTTGACTCTTCTAATGGATTGCTTGTTCCGCTGCAGTTGTTGATCTAAAACTTGTTGTCTATTGTATTCTATCAGATTTTTTCCTGTTGAGGGTTAAGGTTCTAAAGATCTGATTCATTACTGATGAAGGCTATCGATAATTTAATTATCTTTAGTCATAATATTCTTTACTGGGCTATTTGTGCTTACCCTTTTGTTTTCCAATTTTTTTGAGGTAATAAGAATGTAGCTGGGTCGAGCAAGAATAACAGGAGAATAGAACGGTGGTCTATAATGGTTGAAGTTCCCATAAAATAGTATGAGAATAATTATTAAAAACTTTAAATGTGTGTGTCGTATTTTATACGTCATTTAACAGTTGATTTTGGTGACCCAAATAGGGTGAGATGAACCCGATTTTTGAAGGGTGTGTTGTCACTATCATACAAGATGTCTAACCACATACAACTTCATGTTATTATAAGACATGATTGTGCGCATCCACTTGCTGATTATATCTATGAGCGCTACCTATCTAATCTTAGAGTATGGTTGGAATATAATCCTCATTTTGAAAAAATTGAGATAATTATATGGCAAGAGAATACCCACCATTGGAATGAACAAGATAGTAATCTTTTCGTTTTTCTTTGGGGTCTATTGGGTCAACCAAGGTTAATTCTCAAGTTCTATGATATCTATTATAACTTAGAAGTATGACCTCCCATGTACGAAGGTTTTCTTGAGCATTTTCCAAATATTTTAATTTCTAAAACAGTTATTGACTGTATCTTTCTGTAACGTAGCATTGAGGTGGAGTGTGGGTACTGTATTTGTATTGAAACTCACAGTTTAACTGTGGTCGTATTTTGTACGACAGTTTAAAAGTTAAAATTTGAAGATTTGTATTTGAATTCTGTACCATGTATTTCTTGACGACTCAGAATAGTTGGGTTGTGTATTAAACCTATTTTGGGGGCGTCACACTATTACATAAAATTAAACATAATAACTACTTGCTCAAAAACTTATGACAGACACGGAGAACGAAGATCGTACATGGTCACGACTTTTGTTCTTGAGCTTATAGACTATAACATGAACGAAAAAATGAGCATAACAACAACTAGGGATTTTACATCTTGAAATTGTAATCTTTAACTAATGCTTGGCAATTTTAAATTAATCTAACTCACAAGAACTCTCTTTTTCAAATTTTATACTATTCACGTGAGATAATATTTATAAAAGTATTTAAAATATGCTTGCAAAAACATTAATTCTAAGTATATTTACATTATTAATTAAGTTATATTTATAGTCGCTCTCTTTCACACACAAAAGAGCCAATAATAAAATTTGAAAAATACTAAATATGTAGTTTAATTAAAGGAATTTTTAACATGTGCCGTAAAGGCACATGCTAAGCACACAGTTCAAGATAATATTTCTTTGAATTGTGTGTTTATTCCTTTGAACTTGGTGCAAATACAGAAATCAAGAGAATATGTACACAATTCAAGAGAATATTCTTTTGAACTGTGTGCTTAACATATGCTCTTAGGACACATGTTAAGAGGAACTTTAATTAAAAAATTATGATGGTTGAGTCCACAAACACTAATTTTGGAATGAATATTAAATAAATTAGTAAGATATCTATCATATCACTATATTATAAGAATATAATAAATATTTATCTAAAAAAACACAATTCTTAATTAACAAAAAAAACACAATTCTCAAATCAAATATCATGTCATTGACCGAGTTACTAGACTCCCCGATACTTTCCGTGAATTCACCGGCCAATTGGTTAGCCGAAGGATGAGTGGCGTACGTTAGCTTAGCCAGCACGCCATAATTGGTCAATTCTCGTATACGTGTCAATCCATCTATTTAGGGCTTCGGTCAGCGCCCGAACGGAGCTGCTTTGTCTCCGTGAGTTCGTTTTCCTTTCACTTCATGACTCCTGAGACTTCTGGAAATCAAAACAATCAAAGAAAACAAATAAAATTTTCATTTCTCTCTCCAATTTTTAATTCGTCAATGGCGTCTGGAAACCCTAATTTGATTTTGCCGCCTTTATTCATCCGAGGAAGAAAAGCGTAAATTCCGCACCTTTAATTTATTCCTCCGCATACAGCTCACGTACCTGTAAGCACTTTAATATATATCACTGCATCATATTTTGTATTTTGTATTTTATATTTGATAATCTTTTTGGTTGTACAGAAAATTGAGGAATAGATAAGGAATCTGAGATTTTTGAATTATTTGGTTTCCTAAAACTAGAAAGATTTAGTCTCAACTTGGAATAGTTGGATTTAATGCATTGGGGAATTCTGGGTACATGTTGTTCAACTTTGTTAGTTTATCTTTTTGTTTCTAAGAACTGATAAGTGTTGCAAATTTGTCATGTTTAGGTGCTAAAAATGATGTTTTGATTGCTAGGCATCTGGAGGTTGAATTGATGAATATTAGTATGTTTTCTTGGAGTTTGATATAGTTGAGGAAATTAGGTTTGGTAGTTTCAGGATTGTTGTGCAGCTTGGTTAGTAACGGCTGCACGTATGGCTGAAGACAGCCTGCGGATTGGTGGCATTTCTTCTGGGTTGGCTGTGGTATTAAATGGCGAAGATAGGAAAGAGGGCTCTCAAAAAAACCGTCTTATCTCTTACTGTGATGATTTTGGTGACCAGTCTGTGGAGAGAACTATTGAACACATATTTGATCTCCCTTACAAAACAATTAGTCCATTGACTTATCCTATTGATACTTGTGCAGTTCATTCTATACTAAAGAATGACATCTTGAAGTATCATGAAAATTTAAATAATGTTGCAAGACATAGGGACGGGGTGTCCACAATCGGTGATGGATATGGACCTCACATAGTTACTATTGAAGAATCGAGTATTTGTGGTGATATTCGAATTGTCAAGCCACCTTTGCTTGTGGAGAGCCATGCCATCTTTAGTAGTGTAAGGGCTAATGCTTGTGTTTGGAAAGGAAAATGGATGTATGAAGTGATTCTTGAAACTTCTGGTATACAACAGCTAGGATGGGCGACTCTTTCGTGCCCTTTCACGGATCATGAAGGTGTAGGGGATGCTGATGATTCTTATGCATATGATGGCAAAAGGGTCCGTAAATGGAATAAAGAAGCTGAAGCTTATGGTCAGTCGTGGGTTGTTGGTGATGTAATTGGATGTTGCGTGGACTTGGATTGTGATGAGATATCATTCTATAGAAATGGTATTTCCCTTGGGGTGGCATTTGATGGGATTCGCAAGATGGTTCCTGGGCTGGGGTATTATCCTGCAATTTCTCTTTCTCAGGGTGAAAGGTGTGACTTAAATTTTGGGGTCTGCCCCTTTATATATCCTATTGAAGGATTCCTTCCTATTCAGGCTCCACCATCAACAAATTCTCTTGCTATTCATTTGCTGAATTGCTTTTCTAGACTGTTGGAGATTCAATGCATGGAGAGGGCAGATTTCAATTCTGTTGAGAAAATGAGAAGATTGAAGAGGTTTGTTCCATTTGAAGACCTTTTTCACCCTGTTTCTCGGGCAATATCTAAGGAGTTATTTTCGGCCCTCGATGCAGAAGCTGTGGGTGCAGAATATATAGCGGGAGGCCCATTTTTATCTTTCATAATGGGAGTTTTCAGAGTGCATGCACCTCATGGCTATACGACTTTGGATAGAGTACTTGATATCTTGTTAGAATTTCAAGGATCAAGATTGATATTTCAGTACATTTTAAATGCCCTTGCATTTTTCTGTAAAACTGCATCGCTCGTTCTAACTGAGTGCCCTTATTCTGGATCATACCCCTATCTTGCATTGGTGTGTCACATGTTGAGACGTGAAGAATTGATGATACTTTGGTGGAAGTCATCAGATTTCGAATTCTTGTTTGAAGGGTTTCTAGCACAAAAGATTCCCAACAAGCAGGATCTTCAATGCATGATGCCTTCTGTTTGGTGGCCTGGTTCATCTGAGGACATATCCTATGAAAGTAGCATGATGCTGACCTGTACGGCCTTATCTGAAGCAGTCAGTAAGGTATGCCCTTATTTGGAGTAATTCATCACTCAATTTTTAGAACATCAGTATTCTGGCACTAGCTACAAAATGAAATCCACAACATTGTCATCGATGAAATTGATCAAATATGTTGCAAGATTAACAGCTTTTCATGCCAAACTCAAGTGGAAGAGAAAATGAAAAGAGATATATATATATATAGAGAGAGATTATGGCTATTTCGTTTTGCTGTGAGATAGGTTCAATTTTTCTTACTTTGCTTTGGGCCTCTGGTATGGGTACATCAGGGCATATGTCTGGTCTTTGTATCAAAATGGAAAATTTCTTTAACCAAAACATGCACACTTGCATGTCAAGGCGAACTCCTTCGACCAGTCGACCACTTTAAGAAGTAACCACCAATCTAATATTAATGATCAATGTCTCTCTCTCATGTGTGTACATATATTTGATAAATCAATCTTATGTATTCTTGTATGAAATTGTCAAAGAAAAAGGTAAATAAAGCTGTGATTTGCATGAGCCAATATTTTTAGTTTGGGCCCCGACAATATTACAATAGGAGCCTATCCAAAAATACATACTACCTTTGCCACATGGTACATGTCCTCCACTGTTTTTTATGGTCAAAGACTATGATGATGATAAACAACATATACTTTGCTACGAATCTCAATATTTGCAATCTTGAAAAGCTAAATATATATACTATATTTTTAATTTTGATATGGTCAACTTGACCATAAAAGTCAATAGAGGACATTTATTTGGGACAGAGGTAGTATTTCATCTGGAGCCATTAGTAAGATTACTTAACATTTTTCATGTCTCTTATTTTACATTATGATTTTGTCTAACAAGTTCTTCTGTTTCCATCAAATAATGGCTAATTCCTTTTGCAGATTGAGGAGAAGCATAGGGACCTCTGTCAGTTAGTCATGGAGTTCATTCCACCTGTAACACCTCCTCAGTTACCTGGTTCAGTGTTTAGAACGTTTCTACAAAATATTCTTTTCAAAAACAGGGGAGCAGACCATAATATGCCGCCTCCTGGAGTATCAAGCAACTCGGTTATTGTTTCTTTATTCACTGTTATACTTCATTTTTTATCAGAAGGTTTTTCTATGTGTGGCATCAGTGGCTGGATGAAAGGTTGTGGAATTGATGCGGGACCTGATGTTGGTTTTCTTCACAGGGGTGGCCAACAAAGTTTTCCCATTGGCTTGTTTCTTAAAAGTGATCCTCATCGAGTTGACATCTCTAGGCTTGGAGGCTCATACAGTCATCTAGAAAAATGTCATCCTGTAAGTTATGACCAGGAAGATGAAGTTATTCGATGGGAGGAAGGGTGTATGGATGACAAAGAAACTAGAGTAACTCACTTTGGTAGAAAGAAGCCATGTTGTTGTTCAAGTTATGATGATTTTACAAGAACTTCAAAGAATATAATCAGATATACAACCATAGGTTCTCGGAGCCCTTGCAGCTCTCTTCCAGAGAGATCTGCTCACGGTGCTGCAGAATGCAGTACTGGAAATTTGAATGATGAGATAGCTGATAAACCCAGCACAAGTGATCAGTCTGAATCTGAGTTTGGTTATCGGCCGGTGCAACGGGTAAGGATTGTGCCAAGGGAGAGCGATTCGTCTTCAGCAATACTAAAAGAAGAGGAACTTCTAGATGCAATGCTTTTATTGTACAATTTAGGTCTTGCACCAAACTATAAGCAGGTGAAAATCTTTAAACAATCATTCCACCCCATGTCTTCCCTTGATCTCATTTGAAATTATTTCTATTGTGCTTAAATTGTGAATGACCTTTGAAGTGGTAGCCTTAAGTAACATCTTTTTTATCGAATTAATTGACATGCTAACATACCAATATTCTGCATAAGATATAAGATAAAACTATTCAATATCATGGAGGAAGATGAAAAGCACTTAATGTGATGTTTTTTATTTAGTAATAAAGAAATGGCCCTCATTTAAGTGATCCTGTCATGCTGTGGGAAGCGCAGCGGTAAAATTTATATCAAGAAGGGTTATTTGTCATGATAGTGATTAATAGCCCATAATTCTAAGGTGATGTATTAGGTTACTCAAGTCTTTGCACATAATAGGCAATGAAGTTGCAAAATGTGCTGTCCTGTTCTGTAATTCTGTTAATACAACATCCTATCTACTTGCTCAAAAACAATAGTTTTATCAATAGTAGGTTTCAAGTGCCTTGCAGTTGTACATAGCAACACAAATTGCCTCCAACTTGAGGACACAGTTTGTGTGCCATTAAAGACATGCTGCTGATGTTATATATGATCCTTCATCTATTGTGGAAAGTGTTGGACAAAAATATGTGATAGAATTCCTCGACATTGTAGGCGTCATCGTACATATCTCATCAGTCCCAATCAATATCGCTCCTGGAAGAAACTGATAGGCAAATACGAGAGAGAGCTACAGGAGAGCAATTAAAGCGGTTGAAGGAAGCTCGTAGTGTTTATCGGGAAGAAGTCATGTATTGTGTTAGAAAATGTGCCTGGTAAGATGATTGTCTGGAGACCATTTTTTTTCTATTGAACTTCAGTATGTTTTTGACATGCATTCCTTGGTGCATGGATTCTTGACAAGTATATGCATATATGTTAAATTGTGCTGATTTATTAATTTTACCAAGTGCAGTTGTGCTTATTGTTTATGGCTGTGCTAAGTATTCATGATGACTTATTGTTATTGGGTTTATTTTGTAGGTTTTAAGTCATATGTTAGTCTGTTTCTTTATATTTAGCATATATTTTTCTGATAAATAAAAATTATTAAATGAAAAGAGATGATACAACAAAACAGGGGGACAAGAATCAACATTCACCTAACTAGTGAAAATTAAGACAAAGAGCACTTAAAAAATGTAGCCTTCGATCTCTACGCAAATTCCCTTAAATTTGCAATGGCAGAAGGTTAAATTTATAAAAGAAAATTAACCCATCCCTCAACTAATTAAAAGATAAATAGCGCTGTTTAAAAGCCTATCATTAGGCTCATCCAAAATTTTCTACAAAATTGGGAAGAAAACACTATTGAATTTTGTATCTTTCTTACTTATATCTTCTGAAAGTGAATTAACAACATATCTTTCACCAAAGTACAACACAACCACTCCTCACTCCAATGATAGAGTTTCACAAGTTCCAAGCAATAAAACAATTTTAATGTTCCTTAATGGCGTAACAGAATATGGTTAGACTGTAACGCTCTAACACAAACGTGATTTGAAGGTTTAATGTACCAACAAGAACGTAAGATAAGTCCTTGAATCTACAAGGAAGATAAAACTCTCAAAGAGAAATTCATATAATTGTCAAAATTGTATCTTATAAAACCCTAAGATAAAATATTTATAATGCTAAACTACTTTCCTACAACTAATTGGAAAAGGAAAATAATTAAATCCTAAACTAAATAAAATTAGAAAAGCTATAAACGAGCCAAATATAAATTAAACTACTAAATTTTCCTAATTAATAAATAAAAATACATCAAATAAATTAAAGTTCCATAAATATTAAAATATGTAGAAATCCAAATCTTTCTCGTTATTTTGCACCGTATCAATCTCCCTTCTTAGAAAAAAATCGTCATCGAATTTTAAATCAAACGAGTATCAAGCACTAATGATGAATCTTCAATCTTCGAGGGATCAAAACTTCATGACTTCTTCTCAAAGTATAATCCTGAAAGTAAATGAGAGTACCAACATCTTCCAATTTAATTGCATGACAAAGAAATTTTCGGGAATAACAAAATCAACAATGACAATATCCTCGAACAACTGCATATGAACAAATTCTGAACCATTAGTGTCTGCCGTAGTATACTCATCCTTAACGTCACAAAATTTTTCATACTCGATAATAGGTGACTCACCAAGGATTTGTAATTCTTCAACTGTACTGGTTTCAATTTCATGTTGTCTTTCCTCCAAAACAATATCCTTGTGAGATTCCAAACGTGACGCTTCTTCAATCTGTGGTGTACCAATAGACTTTTGAAACTCACAGTTTGCAACCAAGTACTTTACCTGTTCATGACCATTGTCTTGTACTTATCCAATTCAAATTTTAGCCTAAAAGATGTCTACCTAGCATACCTGTTTGATTGGTGAGGGAGCAAACAAATTCTTTTCTTTCCACAATAAAAGTTATAAACATCTTCAGACTCAAAATATTCACCATGAAAATCATGTAACCACAACCAACCAAGCAATATATGTGCTATATTCATAGGCAAAACATGACATACCACCTCAATTGTATACCTTTTAAATTTAATTGGAACAACACACCAATGCGAGACTGTGATCGAGGTATTATTGAGCTAAGAAATTTCAAAAGGATAAGGAATTGGTTCGGTCTAGAGATTTAATTCTATCACAAGTTTGGGTGAAACTATATTATTCAAGACTATTTCACAAGGTTGTGAGTGGTAGATATTGTAGAAATTTTATTAGAGAGTTAGAGTTTGAATCGAGTGAGATGGTGAGAAATTCTGATTTAATTGTTAATGGAATTACTGATTTTTATAGAAAACTCTTTGAGGAGGAGGTTGAGGAAAGATCTATGGTAGAGGGTTTAGATTGGTGTCCTATTTTGAGGGATAAGAGTTTTTGGTAGGAAGAGCCGTTTACGGTAGAGGAAATCAAGAGGACTGTTTTGAAATGGACAGAGAGAAAGCTCCCGGCCGTTTACAATGACTTGCTATCATACAAATTGGGATGTGGTGAAAGATGATCTCATTAGAGTTTTTCAAGAGTTTTTTGCAACATGTATTATTGGAAAAAATATTAATTCTATACTCATTAACCTAGTGCCTAAGAAGGATCGATATGTTAAGGTGACGGATTTTAGACCTATTAGTCTTGTGACTAGTGTGTATAAAATTCTTAATAAAGTTCTCTAGAGATTGGGTAATGTTGTTGGAGGTACAATTTTGAGTTCTCAGAGTGCTTGTGGGTGGTGGACAGATTATTGATGCAGCATTAGTAGCTAATGAAGTTGTAGAGGATGTACATAGGAGAGGGAGAAAGGGTCTCGTGCTTAAAAGTGAATATTGAAAAAGATTATGATAGGGTTAGTTGGGGCTTATTGGATAAGGTGTTGGAGAGGAAAGGTTTCGAAGTTAGGTGGCGCTAAAGGGTGTTTTGTTTCTTCTTATTTTTCTGTGATTGTGAATGGGGCGCCCAAGTCTTGGGTTAAGTCGTTGAGGCAGAGAGACCTTTTATCACCTCTATTGTTTACTTTAGTTGTTAATGTTTTGAGCAGGATGCTCAGCCGGGGAGAGAAGTGTGGTATCCTCGTAGGTTGGGAGTTGGGCATGAGGAGGCACCTCCAATTTGTTAATGATACTATTCTCTTTCTTTAAGAGGGGAAGATTTTAAAAATGTGTTAACTATTCTTCAAGTTTTTGAGGCTATTTTTGGTATGAGGGTTAATTTGTGTAAATGTAGTGTAGCTGGGATCAACATAAATATGGGGGAGATTTTAGTGCATTCGTCTATGGTTGGTTGTAGAATTGGGGAATTTCTGCTTACTTACATGGGGCCTTGGGGTCTCGTTTAATTCGTTTTGGGATCCAGTAGTTGATAGAGTGAGTCAACGTTTAGATAGGTGGAAAGGTGCATATTGGAGGTAGGATTACTTTGATTTAGGCTTGTTTGTCTAGTATATCCTTATATTATCTCTTTTTTTAGTATCCCAGTTAGTGTAGCTTGTTCATTAGAAAAGTTAATGAGATGTTTTCTTTTGTCGGGAGCTGGTGATGAGAGGAATGATTATTTGGTTGGGTGAAAAAATGTGCATCTTTCTAAGCAGGAGGGGGGTTTGGGACTGGGTAATTTGGTTCTCAAGAATGTTGCTCTGGTTGGTAAATGGTTGTGGAGATTTCTTTTGAAACCTCATTCCCTTTAACATAAGGTTATTAAGAGCAAATTCGGCATGCATTTGAATGGGTGGGATGCTAGACCCGAGATTTATGTTACTCTTTCAAGTCCTCGAAAATTCATCTCCCAAGGTTATATTCTTCCTTTATTCGACATTTGAGAGGTCATCAAATTCGATTCTGGGAGGATTATTGGTTGGGAGATAACTATTTTTCTCTTGTTTTTAATCGTGTTTATCGTATTTTTCACTTCATGATGCTCCCATTTCTAATTTCTAACTTCATAAAGTGTGATGGGAACTCACTTTCTTGGGATTTTCATTTCTTCAGGAATCTCACTGATTTGGAACCTAATGATATGGAATCTTTGCTAACATTGTTTGATTTGGTTCATTTACGTACCTCTTCTGATAAGCGTATAAGGACTTTAGATTCAATTGATTCATTTTCTTGTAAGTTACTTCTCTTTTTAACTCGGTCTATTGTTCCTCATCCATTTCTATTGGTTTCGTACATTTGGAAAGCTAAGGTCCCTTCCAAAGTCAAGGCTTTTGTGTGGTTTATAGTTTTACAAATATTAAATACTAATGATCTTTATCAAGGTCACACGTCTTACAAAGTTCTATCTCTGGACATTTGTTTTATGTGCAGGTAGAGTAATGAGACACATGCTCATTTATTTTTGCATTGTCCTGTTCCTTGGGAATTGTGAAACTCTCTCTTTGGAGTGCTAAGAGAGGAGTCGGCGTATCTTGCTACGGTGGAAGATATGTTATTATTTTGTTTTAGATGATTTGGAAGCAAGAGGGATGCCAAAATTTTTATGGAAATGTACTTTCTTTTCTATCTTGTGGGAGTTTGAATTGAACGTTAACGCTAAAATTTGTCCGCTCGCCAAATCATCAACAACGAATGTAAAACCCGCATAGTGAACAAACAACCACACTGAGGAGCCTGACGACCATGGCTGTCGGGGGATAAATCTAGTTTGAGAATAAGTACAGGCCATAAATGTCAACAATGGAGGTATGTAATTGTTATAGTGCATAAAGTAAGTAGTGTAAGTTGTGTAAGTTATTTCTGAAACATGAGTTATGACCGTGTATTTATAGCTTGATCACACCACCTCAATGCACCCGTCCTCGAGTAAGAATAGGACTCCTTATCACAACAATTACCATACTTAGATAGAAGTCAATCTTCACAAGAATGGGAAGTCGAAATTAATCCGGACTGCACTATTTCCATAATGGAATTAGATTGGGTTTCCTTAAAGGTAGGAAGTCAAATAGGATAAGGAAGTCACAAGTCAATTAGGACTGTAAATTCCTTAGAATGTCAAGCCTCCTGGCTGGAATATTTTGCCATGTGGCACGGGTCCCCCGAACCCCTGCAGACCCATCAAACCACACTAACATTGCCCTCCACTCTCCTGTTATAAAGAATTTATAATAGGAGAGTAATGCCAGAAAATGATCCACTCTCCTTGTTTCGCCAAAATCCCAATCATGGTCCAGAGACCTAACCTCCTTAGATCGCCATTATATGGCTCCCGACCTCTGGGGAGGCTTTTGATCCAAGTTCTGAAGAACTGTCCGACCTTATATCTTCGCAATATTGCTCCCGAACCCCCAGGAAGCCTTTATGTAGAGGTTCCGGAGAATCATCCGACCTTATATCGCCATAACAGTGCTCCCCAACCCTTAGGGAGGCTTTAAATAGAGGTTCTGGAGAACCGTCCGACCTTATATCACCGTAATAATGCTCCCGATCCCCTAGGGAAGCTTTAAATAGAGGTTCCGGAGAACCGTCCGTTCTTGTATCGCCATAATAGCGCTCCAAATCACTTAGGGAGGCTTTAAATAGAGGTTTCGGAGAACCGTCTGACCTTATATCCCCATAACAACGATCCCGAACCCCTAGGGAGGCTTTAAATAGAGGTTTCGGAGAATCGTCCGACCTTATATCACTGTAACAACGCTCCCGATCCCTTAGGGAGGCTTTAAATAGAGGTTCTAGTGAACTGTCCGACCTTATATCACCATAACAGTGGTCCCCAATCCCCTAGAGGCTTTAAATAGAGGTTTCGGAGAACCGTCCGACCTTATTACCGCCAAAGGTGGATAACCGACCTTATTACCACCGAAGGTGGATGACCGACCTTACAACCGTCGGAGGTGGATGATCGACCTTACAACGACCGAAGTCCGAATTGGGGTGGATGGCAGCACTATTAGAGTTTGTTGTCTGAAGTTGAAGTTTTATGTTTGGTAAAATTAAATTGTGAAGGCGGCAATTTGGACTAGTTGATGGCAAAATGAAAATGGCCGACGTGATACAGTCCGAAGTGAGTTGCTATTATCCGAAGTGAGCCGCTGTTGCCCGAAGTGTCATGGGTGAACATCTTGGACTTTTAAAGCTCATATCAGGCTTGTATATCCTACCCCCCCAGCCAATTTAGCCCGAATCTAATATAGCGCTGAACAAATACCAACCTTATATCTAGCCCAAGAATATAGCGCCGAACAAATACCAACCTTATATCTAGCTTGGACTTTTAAAGCTCATATCAGGCTTGTATATCCTACCCCCCCAGCCAATTTAGCCCGAATCTAATATAGCGCTGAACAAATACCAACCTTATATCTAGCCCAAGAATATAGCGCCGAACAAATACCAACCTTATATCTAGCCCAAGAATATATTTGTTCGGCGCTATATTAGATTCGGGCTAATATATTGTCTACTTTCTCTCTCTTCGGACTTCAGTTATCACCCATTGTCTCTCTTCGGCACGAAAACAAAAATACTAGTTTTTTGCCCGAAGATGACTGAAGTGAATAAACACCATTATTGAGGTCCAAAGATGAGGATGAAGCTGTAGTGGGAAAATGCCATACACCCTATACAATAGCCATAACTTTTTACTTTGATTTTGCTTTTGCCGAAGTTGCTCCTTGTGCACCTTGGTAAAATCATAATTCCAATCGTAAGCCAAACTACTAAAGCTTGACCTAACCGAAGTGTTGTAGTCCGAAGCTATGGAGGAAACCGTTGGCGGAATAGGACCTTGTTTGAAACTTATGATCTGCTAAGCCCAAAGTTGTCAAAATCTGTCAAAATTCTGTTGAACATCCAACGCCCTTGCCCAAACATCTGTTGTGAGAAGAACCCGAGTTGTGCCCAGCCCGAAAATTCAACATTATTGCATCGCGCTCCTTTTGATGGATGTCTCCAAGCATTGATGAGAATAATGTATTGAACTTCCAATCCCCTCTTTCTACTACAAAAAAGAATTGCTTGATTCCCTCCAGGATTAACTCATTTCACAAGGATTCGTACAAGATCTAAAGCTCTGTTTGACGGCAGCACCGACCCTGCACCTGTAGCTTCCCGTAGGACTCCTTCTCAAAACTTTAATTTTTCTCTCCCTGTATATACTCCCGGTATCTCTGTGAATTTACCACTTTAGATTAGTATATGACATGGTGTCATTTTGATCGGCAACATAACTAAGTTTGATATTGTCGTCGATGGGTTTGGATTGCTTCGGCGGGCTTCGGGAAGCATATAGAAAATGTATTAGTGCTGTGCTGCTGGTGGCTCGTGACAATGGGCCCACACGAATTAGTATCACTTATGTGGTGACCCTTTTAGAAAGTTAGCAGCAATGCATCTTTTACTCACCTGGACCAATAATCAAAGTGAATAATGCTTTGATTTTATATGTCTCGCATGAATACTACCACTACATGTATAATATAAGAGATATAACTTGTAAAGTAGTATCAATACTCGATTACAATCATGTTTTAATTTCTATTAGCAAAATAATTATCACATGCTTATGCTGCATATATATACATGTATATCTTTGACTTAATAAAGAATGCAACTTTTCTTTTAAGTAGGTTTTGCCTTGTCATAGAAAATCAACTCCAATAAGCTAAAGCCATCGTTGTAAATCGTCAATTTCAGAATACATATCGCCCGAATATTAATAAGAGCCTTATGTGATAACTAATATGATACAATGCCTCATACAAGCGATGATGTCAATTGATAATTTTGTTAGTAATTTTAATTCAACACTAGAATAGACCCTCCTTCGAGCACCAATGTTAACGCCAAATTTTGTCTGCTCGCCAAGTCACCAAACAACGAACGTAAAACCTGTACAGTGAACAAACAACCACACTGAGGAGCTTGACGGTCAGGACCGTTGAGAGATACATCCGGTGTGAGAACAAGTGCAGGATAAAAACGTCGACAATAAATATATGTAATTGTTCTAGTGCATAAAGTAGTGTAAGTTGTTCCTAAAACCCGAGTTATGGCCGTGTATTTATAGCTTGATCACACCGCGTTAATGCGCTTATCCCAAATAGGAATATGACTTCTTATCACAACAATTACCATACTTAGATAGAAGTCAATTTCCATAAGAATGAGAAATCGAAATTAATACGGGCTGCACTACTTCCATAATGGAATTAGATTGGGTTTAAGTCAAATAGGATAAGGAAGTCATAAGTCAATTAGGATTGTAGATTCTTTAGAATGTCAAGCCTCCTGACTGAAATATTCTTCCACGTGGCATGGGTCCCCCGAACCCTTTGGACCCATCAAACCACACTCTAACAAATGTAATGCTAGGTTGTTTAGAGAAAGTTATTCATCCTTAAAGTTGTTGAATGATAGGATTATTTTTCTTGCGTCTCTTGAGCTTTTGCTATGTGGGCTTTTAGAGGTATCTCTGTTGCTGATTTATGTAGAAATTGGAGGGATGCACTTTTTAAGTGCTTTCTTGTTTTTGATATTTTAGTTTGATGATGGTGGACTTCTTGTCCCCCATTTATTGTATCATTTCTTTTCTATTAATAAAATTTCTTCTTTTATCCAAAAAAACTATATTAAAGTCACTATCTTTTTTAAGAACAAGTTTACACACACTTGCAATGAACACAAGTGTGCAAAGTAGATTCGGGTCTCAAGTCATTCTGTCGAAGCACTTTAGGAATAAAACGTTTTCCACCATGACAAGAGTATTAAAATTCACGAACAATCTATTCAAGGACCAATTAAATCGATACTTTATAGAAAATTAAGGCTGAATTGTAAGTTTGGTTAAAGTATGGGGCAATTTAAGAAACTTTATTAATTTCATGGGTCAATAAACAGTTGACCAGAACTTTTGGGATACCAATACAAGAGGTAACTAACTAGGAGGTTCAAGTTGTAGTTTGCCAAAATTAATTCAATATTAGATTATGTATAGGACTGGAACCGAACTGTTCGCGAACAGGTTCAAGTTCGATTGGATTGTCTTGCCAAATTGAGTTCGCACATGTATCACGTTCAATTACTCGATCGAACATGTTCACGAACCTTGTGGTTCGGTTCAACTTTTTCGCGAACAGTTCGGTTCGAGTGACTTGCGAGTAGCTCGTGAGATGCTCGAGTATTTAGAATATTTGGCCTAATTTTTATTTCAGTGCGTTGATGATGTTCGCGAACCTGATGATGTTTGCGAACATGATGATGTTTGCGAACTGTTTGCGAACATGATGATATTCGACTATGTTTGCGAACTCGAGTATGTTCGCGAACAGCTAACGATCCAAACTCGCACATGTGCGTTGGTTCGATCGTGTTACTCGAACATGTTCGAGTTCGACTTATTGTGTTCGTT
Organism: Panax stipuleanatus; assembly: GCA_020205555.1. Lineage (NCBI taxonomy): Eukaryota > Viridiplantae > Streptophyta > Magnoliopsida > Apiales > Araliaceae > Panax > Panax stipuleanatus. Next base: position 110,694 of record JAINUT010001298.1, on the reverse strand, counting down.
CAATTTGAGTTCGACAAAGTTCTGATTGAATCGGATCGTATCCGGCCCTAATTGTGTATCTAGTTCAGATCGTGTATCTCTATTTCGTTGGTCAATCACCATAAAATTGAAGACGGCAATGGCATTTAGGCTTTGCAGAAGTTATGATTCTTAAAAAAAATAGGCTGTTGGCGGGATGAAAATCAGCACACTTTTTTTTTTGTTGATAAAAACAAAAATTATGCTCGCCCTTGGTATAGGTGTTGCACAATCTTCAATTCTAGTATTTATTTTTCACCAAAAACTAGAAAATTCTCGAGATAACGCACGAGGGTCAATAAGCGGTAACCTATTCAGGCTCTGATGCCAATTGATGCAGCGGAATATGGTCAGACTGTAACATTCTAACACAAACGTGATTTGAAGGTTTAACGTACCAACAAAAACGTAAGATAAACCCTTGAATTCACAAGGAAGATAAAACTCTCAAGGAGAAATTCATATAATTGTCAAAATTGTATCTCATAAAAGCCTAAGATAAAATATTTATAATGCTAAACTACTTTCCTACCACTAATTGTAAAAGGAAAATAATTAAATCACAAAATAAATAAAATTAGAAAAGCTAATTCCCAAAACATAAACGGGCCAAATATAAATTAAACTACTGAATTTTCCTAAATAAAAATACATCAAATGAATTAAAGTTCCATAAATAACCCGAATCTTTCTCGTTATTTTCTTGTTATTTTCCTCAAGACTGTTTTTGGATTTGGAGAAAGGTTTTGCAATTCAGAGATTTAGCTATAAAGTATCTCAATTATAAGAATGGTGATAGCTCCGATATTAGTATGTTGTTGGACTCATGGCTAGGTTATGACTCTTTACTCAGTCTTCTGTTTTTTTATCTTACTCAGGATTAGGGTTCATGCTAAGGTAAGTTCCCTTATTGTTAATAATTCCTGAACCATGCCTACATCTAATCGTCATTTGTGCATAGGCTCAAGCAGTGCTTTGATAATATCCTGACTTTTGATGTAAATTCTGAAGACATGGTTCTTTGGAATCAGTTAAATAGCTTTAAAGTGAAAGGTGAAACCATTTGGTTCTATCAGACCACCAGGCCCTGAAGTTGAATGAAGGAATATTGTTTGGTATAAGCTTGATGTCCTTAGATTATCTTTTATACTATAGCTGGTTCATCCTCGGGAGAAACTCTAATATAGAAGTTTCAATTGGTTATTGTCGACAAGTGGATCCTATTTGCTTTCTATGTAACAATCATCTTGAAAATCTTAATCATCTTTTCTTTGAATGCACATACACATTTGGGGTTCTAACAAAATCTTTTGGACAATGCCATTGGTGTCGGTTACCATCTGAGTGGAATGTTATGCTATTTAAGGTCACTGGATATAAGGGTGTTGTCATCCTTTATTCTATTGTTACTACAGTCAATAAGACTTAGATTGAAAGGAATACTAGAAATTTTTATCTGAATCACTCTTCTTCCACTTGGAGCTTTAGCTAATGAGGTTCTCAACCTTGTTAAATGCAGATTCCAATTTCAATTCTAATTTTTTCACAAGACCTTTCTGCATCATGATCTTTCTTATTAGTTTATCTAGGTTCTAGTGATGTTCTAGATTTGTTCTATATGGTAATTATTTTGTTTACAACAACATCATTGGGTCTGTCCGTGTGATGCTTATGATATCTATACTGGGGAATACCCCTTGTCATGCTACTGTAATTGTTCGCCTTTTAATACAAATCCAATTTAGGAAGAAAATGAAAAAAAAAGCAAAAAAATTAAATGACCATGAGTATCATTACTATGCTTTCTCACAAAACAAATGTTGACTATAGGACCTTATTGGTTTCGCGATACTGATAGAGATCTTTAATATTAAATCTTTTTGAACCAAAGATCATACAAAAGTCATACAAAAGTTTCGACTTTAAAAGGTACCATGGCTACTATGTCATTGGGAACCGAGTTGGTACAACAGATAGAGTCAAAAGAGAGGAATAACTCTGACAAGAAAAGGTACCACTTGGATCAAACTTCATATGCACTTATCAGATTAGAGCATAACTAAAGCCAAGATACCATTGTTAGATTGCCGAAATTGAAATTTCAAGAAATAGAGTTTCATCACGCTTTATGAAAGTGGTATTCCTAAACTCTCTGTATGTGCTGAAACTTCCATTTGTTCCGTGCCATTAATGTATTTGTACACTCCATTTTGTAACTTAGTGCTGCAACCATATTCTGCATCAACAAGTGTTTCTTGGTATATTAAACTTATTCTATTGAAAGTATAGCAAGTCAAACTACCTTGTATAGCCCGAGAGTCTACAATTAAATCTATGGTGGCAACGATGATGAGTTGCCATTACAGAGGTACTTGGCAGTGAAAAATGAGCATCATGAATTTTCATTCCTTTGGAGAAATGACAGCTACCTCTCAGATACTAGCGCAGTTGAGCTTGCTGTTTATTTGTTGTCTATTCTATATATTGGACTACTCATTATTAAATTCAACAAACTAAGTTTTAGTAGTTATTTGTTTTGCATTATTTATATCCTTTTTCTTCGTCGTGTATTATAGGTACCGTATCTCTCTGTTTACTAGTTGGAAGCAAAGGGGAATGTATGCCGCATGCATGTGGATTGTTCAATTACTTTTGGTTCTTAGCAAAATGAATTCAGTCTTCCTCTATGTTCCTGAATTTTATCTTGAAACTCTGGTAGGTAGAGTTTTCCTTTTTTATTTTTGCCTCTTTTAATATGTGAATGATATCTTTCTTTCTTCTGCAGTGCTAAACTTGTGTAACCTCTGGATATGTATTCTTGAACTTCAACTCTTCCTCATATTATCAGTTCCTCAGATTTTGAAAGAGCAGTTTATATTAGTTTATTAATGCATAAAGATAACAATTCTTGTGAATTTTACCTGCACGTTTTGGATGTGGAGAATTTTTGGCTTTAGGTTGAGACTTGTAAGGTATCATCCAGATTAAAGAGTAGCTCTTATTTGCATGGTTATCAGAATTGGACTGGACATTGAAGCGGCCTAGGTACTGGGTCAACGGTTTAAAGGTTCAACAGGTTGAACCGGTTGAGCCGAATATTTATTTATATATATATTATATGATAAATAATAATATGAAGTATTAAATCATAGGTAAAAAACACAATAATTAATGTTGTAAACTACTACCTACATCCCAATATAAAAGTCCTCAATTAACTTTTTATTGTCAAATTCACAATTTTTTGACTTAATAATTAAACACATATGTTTAAAAAAAAAAATTAAACACATATATAAAAATTTTCAAAAAGACAAACATTGCAATTAGTTCATAATTATATATAGGTTGTTGTGTTTATGTGTTTTTTGGTCATATATAAAAGAATAATATGACCTAGTGATTTGAAAAATAGCCAATTTTACCATAAAAGTCAATGAAAAACTTTTATCCTAGGACGGAGGAATACTTAATAAGGTTTAGTAAGTAAAAAGTTATTATGTTCAATACTTAATTTTAATTAAAACAATAGTTAATGTAGTAAACTAAAAATTATTATCTTAAAAATTAAAATAAATTTACATCAAAAATTAAGTGTTAAATTTCACAAATTGATTAAAATTAAATTTAACACTTTTTGTAAAACAAAGGTAGTATCAAGGAATAAAATAGATTAATACATAAAAGAATATTTTTTTTTGCTAAATAAGGACACTTTTTGTAAAATACTTTATGTAAAACATGTGAATATGTCATAATTAATGCAAGAATTAGCCCCACATGCATGCCACATGAATGACTCGGGGAATATGACTATTCCACATCCCTTATCATCTCTCCCATATCCCCTTCTTCGGCCTTCTCTCTTCATCTAGGTATACTTGTAATTTTCGTTTCCTCATTTTTGTCTTTCTAACTCTCCTCCCAAATTACAAACATCCAATTCTTCCAAGTAATACAGGAGATTATACTAAACTCAATCCAAGGCACTCTTTGTATATGCCAACAGGGATGGTTCATTTTTTTTATCATTTACGTACTTATTTTTTTATTGTGGATTTCAATATTTTTTTTTGATCATGCAAATATGATTCATCTTTTTTACCATTTGCATACATATTTTTTCTTATGCAATTCAAACATCTTTTCTTTGATCCGGTCAGTACACGGACCTCTAGCTTCTTCTATGGAAAAACTTTCTTTTTGCTAAGTTTTGGTTAACCGGACCGGTTCTTTTATAACAGACCGGTTCACCGATTTATTATAAAACCGGCCTGTTTGAATGGTTCAAAACGGCACAAATGCATATCCGCCTTCCGGTATATTATTAGAACCGTGCCGGCTTAGGCTCCAGCATGGTTCAATTGGTTGAGCCGGCCGGTCCAGTCCGGTTTTAATAACTATGCTTATTTGCTGGATTTATAATGCTACAACATATGCTTAGCCTTTGTGTACTTGCTTACAGAGTTATTGTACATGTGATCCTTTTTCTTTGTACATGCGTCCTTCCCTTTTCTTTGTTTGGTTTCTGCTTGCTGCATATAATTCCCACTGTTTTATGGTAATTGGTAAATTGAGCATAGGTGACTTCTACCGGAGGTATGTTATAAGTATTCTCATGTTTGGAAGAGAGATGGAAATAAAATTTGTAAACTTTCTTGGAACCTTCTTTTTATTTCACTTCATATATGTGTGTTCTTAGTACAGTTAGATTACTATTTAGTGCTTCATACTAATTTTAATATATGTTATTGGCTTTTTTCCTGAGTATTCTTTGGGTTCTGTTTTATGCTACTTGCAGGTCGACTGCTTCCATGTCTTGCGTAAGAGCGATCCTCCATATGTACCTACTGCAATATTTATCAAGCAAGGGCTTGCCTCTTTTGTATGTCAAGACTGAATTTTTTTGTTTATCACATGCTACGAAGTACCAAATTGTATATATGGACGTATGCTTTTATTTTCTACTGTTGTCCATTGCTAGATTATCACTTGTGAAATATTAATGTAGCAACTAGAATATTCTTGGTGCTAATGTGCTATTATGTAAAAATCACATACATGGACAGAAGAATGAGTTCATATCACAATAAGGTATACACGAATGGAGGCTTATTAAATAAAAAGGATATACATGAACGGAGAAGTTCTTAACATAGGCAGTTGAAACTTGAAAACGCCAAAACGGGCACAACAGAATGTGCATATATTATTCAAATATATACTTCTACTGTTTTTGGTTTAATTGTTTTCAATTTTACTTTGATAGTATTACTATATTTTTACATACACTCCCTTCATCATAGAACTTATAACAGACTACAATATATTTTTACTTGGGTTGTAATACCCCAGTCCCACACGTCGGAACATTGTGGTTTGATTAGTGCGTGTATGGGTTTGATTAGTGCGTACTATCAATAGCACCAACAATAATGGCCTTGTGGGTGTACTTGTGTTGGGCCAAGATGACCCAGTCAATACTCTTGGGACGGTGGATTGAGCATTGATTTGATTTGGACTTGGGTTTCAGGTCTGGATCGCTAGAAATGGTATTAGAGAGCCGAATCTCGAAAGATCAGAAAGGTCATTTGATCGGGTTGTCGAAGGTGGGGACACGAAAACTGCCGGTGTTATCCCATAATAGCTAAATAAGAAGTTCTGGGTTATGAGTAATTTGATTTGGCGTGATGAGAGATTGTAATATCCAATCCCATATCGGAAAATGTGGGTTAACTTCACTATAAATAGTGCCAATAGTCATAACCTTTTGGGCGGGTCTGTGAGCCAAGATGACCCAAGTTTATGCTCTTGGGACAGTGGATTGAGCCTGATTTGATTTGGAGTTGGGTTTTGATCCGGATTGTTACACAATTCTTGTACGGGAGCGGTCAAATATGGGAGTTCATTCATGGGTTGGAAGGGGGAGTAGAAATTAGGAACTTGAATCAAGAATACAGAATAGGTGGAGAGTTGGAGTGTTGGTCACTAAGCAGAAGGATGAGAAAAAAGAAATGATTTCATTATTTTGGTATTTTATGTAGCCCTTTGCTTGCCAATTAATTTTTGAAAGGCCAGTTCACGTCGAGCTTCTTCAATAGTTTGAAACCCGGTCCACATACAACAACTGCTTGAGGATGTAAAAGTGATTAGCACATGATTAGGAAAGCAAATGTGGTAACTAAGATAATTTGAGATCTGGGATAATATTGTTGCCTGCATGGTTATTCAATAAAGTGGTAATCCTGGACCCTCTTTGTAATCTGTGCTCTACTGGCCATGCACTTTCCTGCTATGAGGGCTGTTGTTGCACCGACTTGTATACTATTTTTCAAGAAAATCATTTCAGTTATCTTAATTTTATGCTGATTATTATATTTAACAAGTATAATACATGTCATAATGAAATCTTTCAATTCTGGCAGGTCAAGTTGCATATCTCACATTCTACTTTAAAATGCATCTTGATGAAACTAATCATGTTGGTGGAGAGGACGGATTAACTGTTCTCATGCTATATTGGTTGCGTGTTTATGATTATAATATAAAATTAGCAGTTAAGAAATTTCTGGCTCTTGTTGTTCCTAGTGGTTAAATTCAGAAGTTCTTAATGCAATGATCAAGGGTTCAAGAGTTGGTAAAGGGAGAAAGAGAAAATAAATTTATACTTGCTTCATTTTTATTTTATTTTTTTGATGAGTGTAGTGAAGTTGTTTGACCTTGAGAATAACTCATTCATTTGCGGGGACAATTTAGGCTGAAATTGAACATGGCCACTTAGAGGTGTGATTGTAGCTTTAGATACCAATAGCTTTCCTTTAACGGCTATGTTTTGATAAAATATTGTGTAGGAAACAAGAATAACTATAAATTCACTGTGGAATTTGTTATGGTGGAATTATGCTTCTTCTTTTTTTTTTTTGGGATAAGTTGGTTGTAGAAATCCTGACTATATAGTATATATGCAACTTCTGTGTTGAGCTTTTCATGTTTAATTACCCTGATCTATTCTAATGTCCCTTTTTTCTTTTTCTTCTCTACCCCTCATTTTCTCATTGATAATTCAACGTTCCTTCTAAACATTGAATGTCTGGAGCACCTCTCCTTTTAAGACTTGTTTAGTCAAAATTATCTTGTTACTGTAATACCTGTGTTATGAGCATGTTGTCTTCTAAGTGACGTGGATTTCCAAGTGAGTGAGTTTTGGTATGTTTTGTTCAGGTGACTTTTGTTGTTACCCACTTCAATGACCCAAGGATATCAAGTGCAGAACTGAGAGATCTTCTTCTCCAATCTATTTCTGTATTGGTACAGTATAAGGAATTTTTGGCTGCCTTTGAGAGAAATGCAGCAGCTACCCAAAGTATGCCTAGAGCATTGCTGTCAGAATTTGATAACAGATCCTGGATCCCTGTAACAAATATACTTCTCCGACTGTGCAAGGGTTCTGGCTTTGGTTCTTCTAATCATGGAGAATCTTCGACGTCATCAGTTATTTTTCAGGTGAATTGATGATCCTTGCTATCGCTTCTTACTCTTCTTCTTTTCTTGATCCAAGTTATTCCTCTAGTGATTCTGATACTTAATATTTATGCTTTTGTGTTTTGATTTTGAAAGAAATTGCTGCGGGAGGCTTGCATCCAGGATGAAGAATTATTATCAGTTTTTCTCAATCGCCTATTTAACACCCTGAGCTGGGCAATGACTGAATTCTCTATTTCAATTCGAGAAATTCAAGAGAAATACAAGGTATTGTACTTAAACCATTAGTGTGTGGCCAAGGTTACTGCTATTACAGGTGATGCTGTGTTATATATTTGTAGGTTTCTCTGTAGAAAGTCTCTTGTTATTTTTATTTGCTATCGTTGATGTATACACACATCTATCTAGTCAACTTCTATGGTCCAGGTCTGTCTTAAGACTTGATATGACTTTTAGTTGCGGTTTTCAGAACCATAGGTTCTGTGTTGGTGTTACATTTTTGTGGAACTTAATTGTTAGTTCACTTACTTGATTCATTAGGCTTCTGTCCTATTTGTGATCTGTAAATGCAGTCTTTAGTGGTACTGTCAACTGAATTTGGCAGCTTAACAGTCACTAGTTGGTAATCACTAGTAAGGAGTCAGGGAAGGGAAATGGCGCTTCCCAGTGTAATCTTTATCCCATTCAAATGAGCTTATCAAATTACAGGATGATCTTTGAGCAGACTTTGAAATTAGAATCCTTATTAGGTTATATTGTTAGAGAACATAGGTAACTTTTAGTCCCTTGATGGTTTGGTTTATGCTCCTTAATTGTTGGCATGCAGGTAGGTTTATTTTCACATTCCTTTCAGAGTTGCCTATTGTTCCCCTTGTTTACAGTTGTTTTGAAACATCTTTACAGATCATGGACTTGCAGCAGAGGAAATGCAGTGTCATATTTGACCTCTCTTGCAATCTTGCAAGAGTGCTAGAGTTCTGCACCCGTGAAATCCCTCGAGCATTCCTGTCAGGTTCAGATATGAACCTGCGTAGACTAATTGAATTGATCGTCTTTATTCTAAACCACTTGACTTCAGTGGCTGATCCTGAGTTTATTGAATTGTAAGTTTTTGTTTATAGAATTTTCAGTCATCTATGTCCACTAACTCTCTGTATATGTCATGCATTTTCAAAAAGAAAAGAATAGTAAAAGAAAAAATGAATCTGGAAAATATCGTAAATATCTTTGTGGGAAACAAATCTAAGAATGCTCAAGTTACTTACCCATGGAGAAGAATATTATCTTGATGACTGGTCTAGCTTCTAGAAGATCCTGGTTTTTTTCCTCATTAATTTTTACTCTATTGGATTTTGCACAAGAATTTAGGAGCAAATGGACAACTTCAATTTAACATGTGCAATTGTTTTATACACTTGAACATCTTGAAGTCTTTGGGTTGTGAGTCCTGCATCGGGTTTACTAATTTGCATATTCGTTGATGAAAAGTATCATTTGTACCTTGGAGCATAATTTGGAACTTTTTTAGCATTACTTACCTATTGCATATTATTACTGCAGGACACTTAGACGACCAGGTCAGTCTCCAGAGAAAGTAAACCGAGGCATGATATTAGCACCTCTTGCTGGCATCATCTTAAATTTGTTTGATGCTAGTATGAACACAAAACATAATGATATTGTTGGGATATTTGCAAGTATGGACTGCCCCGATACTGTTCTTTGTGGATTTCAGTATCTCTTAGAATACAATTGGGTAAGTGCTCATCCGCCTTAGCTGGTCTCTTCATAATTACTTATTTACACAGATGTGGCATATTATCAAATACTTTTGTAATCAAAATTAAAATTTGGAGCACGTAACACCCAAAATTTGATTTTCCAAAATTTCCATTTGATTTGGTAGCAACTTGAAGTGACACTCGTAAGGCTGTTCCTGTATGATGCATTGATGCTTTACAAGTAGGAGCACATATTGATCAAACATGGTTAAATTTGTTAGATTATGTTTGGATGAGACAATGTTCTAAAAAGCGTAATATAGACCTGGGCAATACAGGGGAGCTTCTAGCGCCTAGGCCTTGTAGGCCTAGTCGGGTCCTAGATGGCGCTTTAGGAAGTTATGTTTTTTTTATTTCACCGTGGGGTGGTTTTAAAACGTAACAAACTTTAGGACTGCGAGTAAATATTATGAAGAAACTTTGTGGTTATTTCAGCATAATTAAATACTCAACCTGATTATAATTATTAAGTACTATTATATTTCTCAAGAAAATCCAAAAAAATTTGATATAGGAGAGACGATAGTAGAGCCGGTGATAGCAGCTTGGGTTCCACAATGGAGTCGCACTCGTGAGTTGGTCCCTGAAAGAACCTCTCTTCTTCATCTAACCCCTTTCTTGGTCATCTAGGTAATTCTATGGTGTTGGATCTTGCATATTTTTGAGAAGGCGACTATGGAGGCATCCCAATGATGTCTTCTTCTTCTTCATCATCAATTCCTTTTCTTATTCTTTTCTTTTTGGAACTGTTGATGTTGAGTCGAGTCTGAGTCATGCGACTCAGACGAATCGTGCGATTCAGACGAGTCGTGCGATTCAGACGAGTCATGCAATTTGAGTACTGGTGCAGCAATGAAGGGGTCTTCAACGCCTAGGTGGGCGCCTGATGCGCTTTTTAGAACACTGGATGAGATCTTGAGCAGAAGCCTTATCCAACTCTTGGCAGCTCAACCCAAATCATCCCAAGCTGCTCGTCTTTTTACTTTTAACTAATGCTCAGAATTTGTGGTGGAGGGCTTCTGCCTTCATTAATTAATAGTCATTAAATTGATGTTTGGTTGGTGTCTTTTCCAGACAAAAAATACACTTCTAAGTGTACCAACTTGTAAGAAAAACACCTTGTTTGTTCAGATAGACTTTCTTTCAGCAAGTACAGAAGTGATATTGATGGGAGAGAAACATAAATAAATGTTTTCACAAAATGATAGAGCAAGAAATATTATACTTCCTCCTTTCCAAAAATATAATATCATTATTGACTTTTTGAAGTCTACTTAAGATATTTTCAAACTCAAAATTAGCATGAATTCCTTTAATTTTACTCGATACAATAATGACTATTGTAAAATGTATAAAAAGTACTAGTCATTGCAAGATTATTGTTACATAATTTTTAGTGAATCATCTCAATTTGAGTTTGAAAAAGTTTCAAATTTACTTTCAAAAGTCAATAATGATCTTATAATTTGGAATGGAGGGAGTACAAAAGTAGCGGGGCATTAGATATTTGTGTATAATGTATACATACTCGTGCGTACAAATTTTGTTCTGATATAATATAATGTTTTTTTTTGGATAAGTTGGGTTACTGACATTATTATAATACATACCCCTTTTATACCATCCCCATATTTGTTTGATTGATTGATACTATTCATTGAATTTAGGGTATGTTGGAAAGTATATTGTGGATTTTCCTTCTCCCAATTTTTCCTGGAAATCTAGGTTTTAGCTCGTCTGGAATTTTAAAATTTTCAATTTACAAGTTTAGGTGGATGATGGGTTTCAATGAATTATAACAGGGGTGTTACTTGCGCGCATCTTTGTTGGTTTTTTGGCTTCAAATAATAATGCAATTTCATTTCGTATCTGATGTAGAGCTTGTCCTACATGAACTTGAGATTTATATTTATCTTCTCCACTCTTTCCTCCTTTAATTTTCCAGGCTGTATCCTTCAGAGGGGATGTCCATTTTGCACAACTCAAGCAGCTAGAGGAAATTTCGACCCTCCTTATATGTCGAACCGAATCACAGGAATACAAGAGGATAGGATGCGAGGGAATAGAGGCGGCAGATGATGGCACGTGTTGCATCTGTTATGTGCGCGAGGCGGATACTTATTTTGTACCCTGCTCTCATGTATCTTGCTATGGCTGCATTTCAAGGCATCTTCTAAATTGCCAGAGATGTTTCTTTTGCAATGCAACCGTCGTCCAAGTTGTTCAAAAAGACGAGAAGAAGACAGCTGCTTAATTTGCGGCCGGGAATCTTTTTAAATGGGACAGGTTGTGAGGGATAGTCAGTAGAATAAATAGTTGAAGGTGGTTCAGAAAAATGAGAAGAAAGTTATAGGCATAGGGTATTGATTTATTTATTAGGTAGGGGTATCAGAAACGAAGTTAGGATTATATTGGTGTGAATATGGACTTGCAAGTTGAAAAATGTTGGGGCTGATGGAGTAAAATATGGAAGTGGGATGGTCAAACTAATTTTGTAGGGAAAGCTCGGGGGCATTATTTTGTAAATACTAGATGAAAATGGAAAAGGAAATTTTCTTTTTTACTCTCACACACACACACCTAGCTTACTAGAACTCACTCGGCACAGTAGAGCAAAAGTGAGAAGTAGATGAATGCGTTTGAAAGCCTCGAGTTGCAGAAAAAAGTTTTTTAGGTTTGTCTTGCGTCTCTGTAAATCATGACGATGATCGGAGGACAAAAATGTAAAAATGTTCTATACAAGCGTTAGAAAAAAGAAGAGAAAAAGGTTGTTTTAGGAATTTTTATATAACTCAAGTAACACAATAAAAGTTTTTCTGTATTTTTTTATTAACTGATTTGCGTATCGGATTTCATTTGCCTCGTAGTTGGGAATTAATTATTTGTCTACATTGAATTTTATCCGGTCTTGTTTTTACTTTTTTAGTCATTTTAGATGCACTTTTAAAATTTAGATTTTCTGTTATTTGAATCGTGTTTTTACGTCATTTGTAGTTATTTATTATTATAGATTTTTGAAAGTTAATTTAAAATATTTTTTAAACTCAAGATCGAGTCAATTTATTAGAAATTATAAAATAATAAATTTTATAATAAATAATAATTTTTTATAATTTATAATAATCATCATTATATTTATTAAAATTAATGAAATTTATTTTAAAAAAGTAATAACAATTTTATATTTTAAAACGGAGAGAGTATATTCGTGAATGTGAATGTGTCTCTCAAAATAAAAATCGGGAGTGGTTAGCATTTATGATAAGTTCACTTTCATGTTTAATATAGTGTTAATACAGACAAAAAGATCATATTTTTGTATGTGTGTCAGTACTATATTAAGCATGAAATAAACTTATCATGAAGTTCACTCATGCGAACCTGGATCCTGCCCCTGTAATGGCAGATCCTATTAATCTGAATTTAATTTCATAGTTAGTAAGCAATACAGTGTTGAAACACAAATATTACTTCCCTACCTGCGTGTATTGTTCAAAGTTAATTTCGTACTTGACCACTTCTGTAATGACAAAACTACCATTCTTCCCCTGCCGAATATTACCAAGAGAAACATAGGAGACTGGGGAGAGAAGCGCTTAGCAAATGTATAGCGTTGTGCAACTGCGGTTTTCGAACCCTGCGCCGGAATCCAATTGCAATCATATAGCACCTGTAAACTCGCTGGTCGACGTCCGTTGAATCTCCGGTTTAGTCGCCGGTTTGCGTCTCTCTCTCAACAAAAGGACAATGCTTCTTCATCTGAACCTTCAACTTCTTCTCAATTTACTGCCGCCGTCGGATCATCGTCCCCTTCGCTTCAGCTGTCACAGTGGAACCTCAATCAACGCCATATCCTAACCCTCAATTTTATCGCTTGCGCAGTACTTCCTCTCCCTCTCGTGCACAATTTTGTCATTTTTTATTTACTATGAAGTTAATTCTTAAATTCTGATTGGTTAGGCATAAAATTTGATGCTGTTTTGGAATTTGGAAAGAATGAATCGTTGAAAAGGTTACATTTTTCAGTTCTTTTCATTTCCTTCAATTTTCAATCACTTTTTCTAAGCTTCAACTTTCAAGAAGAACTCTTGAATTTATCAAATGTATACAAAAATTGCTAAAAACAGAAATTGGTCTCTATTGAGTTCTACAGTTTAACTACTTAGCTGAACAGAAGTTTTCACAATAAATACGTACCCAATGGAAAATTAGACTAAAATGTTTCAGCTAGGTTTCTCTTCGACCAATATACTAAGTTAGAGTTGAATTGTGGGGAGCTGAAGCATTTTAAGTTCCTTTTTGTAACTCGTGTTAGGATTCATGTTGGCTTCTTACATTTTGCTGTTTTTTTCTGTCCAAGTGTAATGCCTTGTGTCTTGTTTTTGTGTTATAAATTAAGCTCAACTGGAGAGAATCTAAATATTTTTTCTTTCCAGTTTTGGGTTTGTTATATCATACCCCTTGATTTTATTAGTGATCTGTTTTCATTGTAGGCGGCAGTCTCTGCAACTTGGCTTTTTTGCTCTGCAATTCCAACTCTTCTGGTTCGTTATCTTGAATACCTATCTACCCTTTCAACCATACTTTAGTCTTTATTGAGCTTGTAAGTTTCTGTTCTATCCTAACCATTCTTTGCAAAAAGTTCATATGAAGTTTGCCTACCCCAACTACAACAAGGTAGTTAAGCTTCAAATTGGGAAGTTCATGTAAACAATATTAGGATGAATTAAGTTGCTGAGTATGAATGGAAATTGAAAATTCCGTGAGATTTTCTTATAAATCAAACTTGAGTTGTCCTCATTTGCATATGATATCTGGTTCTTGACTTGAGAACCAAAAGATGAATGGGTATAAATTTCTTAATTTGAACCATCCATGGTAATCATTTGTTCATTTATATATTTTGCATATTTTAATATACTGAAGGCATTTAAAATAGCAGCAGAGTCACTGGAGAAGCTACTCGATGTCACAAGAGAAGAGCTCCCTGACACAATGGCGGCAGTTCGATTATCTGGAATGGAGATCAGTGATCTAACAATGGAGCTCAGTGATTTGAGGTTAGCATGAAAATTTGAATCCTTATGTCTGTACATTTACCTGGAATCAGTTTATGGAACATTGCTCATTTGATTTGTTGTGCAGTCAAGAGATAACTCAAGGTGTTAAAAGCTCTACTCGAGCTGTTCGTGTGGCAGAGGAACGATTGCGACGGTTGACGAACATGTCTCCATCAGGTTAATAATATAATCTGTAGCATTTTTTGCTTCAGTTTGACTCCCCAAAATGGTAATAAGACGATGAAGTTTACTTCACCTTCACTTGATTAGTATCAATGCAGGAGGTAATCCCAATAGAAACCAAGGCAGCAGGACCAGTGTTGGCTAGAACTGCAAGGGGCATAAAAGAGGGCATTGTAAAAGGCCGTGCTGTCCTGCAAATGTTTTTCACCCTCACCAAATTTTCTAGGATGGCTCTCAACTATTTGAAGTCACGAGCTAAGGTTTAGGTCCTAAGCACAGCCTTATGGTGAGAGCAGCATTAGATATGCCTACCTTTGCCATGTTTTGGCTGAGTTATTAGTGACCTCCAAAAGTAGGTCAAGAGAACTAGGAATTTATATTTATTCTTCCTAATTTTCATATTGTATATTTGGATATTTTCCATCTCTTCCTTCTTTTCTTTTTTCTTTTTCTTTTCTTTTTTCTTATAATTTGTGTGTTTGCATATGTTTTCTCTTCCTCTGGAATAATTATTGGTTTGTTTTTGCTAGAATTTTGTTCTACATAATATTCAGCTTGCTAGGGAGAATGTTGTTACTTGTTATTTGGTTTTGCTTAGAGTGTAGCATGAAGTCTTTTTGTCAATTCTGAAGTTGGAGAAAGAGGAAAACAAGTCAAAATTATATAATTGGAACCACCTAGTACTGTGGACTGGGGTTGGAGTAACCACTCAGAGTAAAAGATTTGTTTTCCTTCTCTTTTTACTTGCAAAGACCAGACTCTGAAGGGGAAGGGACGGTGGGACCATTACTTTATATTTAGCTTATTTCCTCTCCTTAGCTTTTTTTTTGGATACTAAAATATGCAGTGAAATATACTCCCTCAATTCCACAAAAAGAAAGATAATAGTATAAATGAGGCAATATCCTCAAGTTGATGTTAATTTTATATATGCATGCCAGGCATACTACATTAGGGCCATGTTTGTTTGCAAGGATTATAATACCGGGATTATAATCTATGGGATTATAATCCAGGACTATTAATCCTAGGATTAAATAATCCTAGTCACATGTTTGTTTTTTACGGGATTATTCAGGGGATAATTTAAAATAATCTCATGTTATGTTTATTTTTTCCAGGATTAATTAAAGGATTGGATTAAAAAATATCGTTTGGACTATTATACCCTTACCAATAATAACATATTTTAAACTTATTTATACATCAAAAAATAATAAAAAATTAATTTAAAACTTTTTAAAAAGTAGTTATATCATTCAACAAATATTATTTTTTTTAGAGGGGGTAGTGGGGGGTGGGGGTGGGTGGGTGGGTGGGGTGGGGTAGCGTGGGTTAGGGTGGGGGTATATATATAATCAATAAATATTATTTTTTTAATTTTTGTAGGGTGGGGTGGGTGGGGTGGAGTGGGGTGGGTGGGTGGGGGTGGGTGGGGGTGCGTGGGGTGGAGTGGGATGGCGTGGGGTGGGGGGGGGGTGGTGTAGTGTGGGGTGTATATATAATCAGTAAATATTATTTTTTTAATTTTTGTGGGGTAGAGTGGGTGGGGTGGGTAGGGTGGGTGGGGTGAGGTGGGTGGTGGGGTGCGGGGTACGGTGGGGTTGTATGTATAATCAATAAATATTATTTTTTTAATTTTTGTGGAGTGGGGTGGGGTGGGGTGGGGTGCGTGGGGTGAGTAGAGGTGATTGGGTGTGTGGGGTGGCGTAGCGTGGGATAAGGTAGGGGTGTATATATAATTAATAAATATTTTTTTTAAAATTTTTGTGGGGTGGGTGGATTGGTGTAGCGTGGGGGTAGGGTGGGGGTATATATATAATTAATAAATATTATTTTTTTGAATTTTTGTGGGGTGGATGGGGTGGGGTGGGTGGGAGTGGGTGGGGTGGGTGGCGTGGGTGGGGGTGGATGGGTGAGGGTGGCGTGGGTTAGCGTGGGGGTGTATATATAATCAATAAATATTATTTTTTAAATTTTTATGGGGTGGGGTGGGGTGGGGTGGGGTGGCGTGGGTGGGCGGGTGGGGGTGGAGTGGTTGGGTGGGGTAGTTTGGGGTGCATATATAATCAGTAAATATTATTTTTTTAATTTTTGTGGGGTGGAGTGGGGTGGGTGGGGGGGGGTGGGTGGGGGGGAGTGTATATATAATCAATAAATATTATTTTTTTAATTTTTTTAGGTGATAATCAATCACAATTAAGACGTTCAATCTAATTTAAGGATACGTTAGTCATATTAAAAAAGACAAAGGTTAATTTTGTCCACAAATTTTTAATCCCTCCTCATGGGATTATAATACCATATTAGACATGGTATTAAATAACCACTCATTCTAAGTCATTTTGTTATTCCGGGATTAATAGTCCAGAGTCTAATTTAAAAAACAAACAAGAGATTAAGGATTATTAGTCCAATCCCAAGGATTATCCTAGTAAACAAACATGGCCTAGGAGATTAACATCTTATTATATTTAGGGATGCATATTATAAAAATGTCCTTGATATTAGGAAATTTTTTAGTCTTGGTATGTGCATAGGAAGGTATGCATCTCAACGTAAACATGCATAAGAAGGTGAATTGTTGAGCACAAGACAGTATTCACATGCCTTGAGGTGCATGTTCTTCATAGATATGCTCATGCATCATCATGAATATCGAGCATGATAAAAATCTCAGGTTTGTTTTGGGACCTCTTCCTGAGCTTACCGGACCTCTGGGTGGCTTTCTTATCATCATTACCCTTTTGCTTGCTACTGATCTTAATTGTTGTACTACTCCGGGACACAAATATATATATATATATATATATATATATATATATATATATTGAAAAAATGTATGTACATAGTTGTGTAGTACACAGTCGGCCATGGCGACGGTTTTTTAGGCTATAACGACGGTTTCACCCGTCGCCATAGACGTTTTGGGTTACGGCGACGGATGAACCGTCGTCATAGCCCAAAAAACTCGTCGCCATAGTCCAACTGTGTAATACACAGCTGTGTATATACATATAGCCCTAAATATATATGTATATATATATGTATATGTATATACATATGTATATTTATATATATATATATATATATATATATATATATATATATGGAGAATGATTCATAGCATGAATTTGTTATGGATCAAAAATGGGTATACATCAACCATTTCAATCGTTCAATATAACAATCAATGTTACTTTCGTTACTAATAGTAGTGGATGACGGGTGTCGTCCACTACTAATAGTAGCGGATGAAGCTGAAAATAATACCGTCGTCCGTTATTATTAGTAGCGGATAACCCATTGTCCACTACTATTAGTAGCGACAACGGACGTCGATTTTTAGTTTTTAATTATGACTGTTCCTTCTTGTATTCAATGATATAAATGACGTACGTGCTATAAGGATTCATTCTATAGTAAATATATGATATGGATCATTATCAATATATATATATATATATATATATATATATATATATATATATACACACGGTCAGTCTCTCTAGCGAACTATAGGTAGCGAACTAAAAACGAACTGGTTATAGCGACGGATTTTTTCGTCGCTATAGCATAAAAATCCGGCTTTCTATTTTATAACGACAGAAAAAACCGTCGCTATAGCCGGTTCGTTTTTAGTTCGTTCCATATGATTCGCTAGAGAGATGGACCATATATATATATATATAGGGTTCCCATGCGTGGCAACCGGTTGCCACGGGTACTATTATAGTAACCATAATTTATACCGTTGATCTCAATATTAGATGACATTGATTAAAGAAAATTTCTCACCTGTCGCTACCAGCTGTAGCAGCAGAACAATTACTTGTAACAGCAGCTGAAATGACAAGATTGCCTCTCATTAAATTAGCTCCATGCCGCTAGAGCATGTAGCGGCAACCCCTTTTGCTTCCCTTGCCTTTTGCTTCGAAAGAATCAGATTGTTAGAAAGTTATACACTGTTTCCTAACTCCCAAGTATTAATTGATATATATTGTTTCATTTAATAAAATGTAATGATATATTATTATTTTATATTTATCCTAAATATATTATTTATCTAATTTAGCATGAATGATATGATAATAAAATTAGGAAGGTAAATGTATGACATTATTTTATTTTTTACTTAAGTTTTAAAAAAATGAACTTTTTAGAACAAAATAATTTGATAAAAAATAATTTAAGAGCTGGTTCCCTCTACTATTAAAATTCAAAATAATTCAAGAGCTGGTTCCCTCTATTATATTAATAAAGGAATTAATATTAATCAATGTTATTATTCATTTATTTCTGTTTTTAATTAATATTAATATTAATAACATTCCTTTATTTTTGTTATTAATTAATAACATGAATAAAGGAATAATAACATTGATTAATATAAAAGGAATGTTATTAATTAATATTATTTGAATTAAGTTTAATATTATTTTAATTAATATTAATAATAATTCAGATAATAATTAATTATTTTTTATCAAATTATTTGTTATAAAAAATTCATTTTTTTTAAAACTTAAGTAAAAAATAAAATAATGTTATACAATTACCTTCCTAATTTTATTATCATATCATTCATGTTAAATTAGATAAATAATATATTTAGGATAAATATAAAATAATAATATATCATTACATTTTATTAAATGAAACAATATATATCAATTAATACTTGGGAGTTAGGAAACAGTGTATAACTTTCTAACAATCTGATTCTTTAGAAGCAAAAGGCAAGGAGAGCAAAAGGGGCTGCCGCTACATGCTGTAGCGGCATGGAGTTAATTTAATGAGGGGCAATCTTGTCATTTCAGCTGCTGCTATAAATAATTGTTCTGTCGCTACAGTCTGTAACGGCACATGAAAAATTACCTTTAATTCATGCCATCCAATAACGGTATAAATTATGGTTGCTGGAATAGTACTCGTGGCAACCGGTTGCCACGGATGAGAACCCATATATATATATATATATATAATGGAAGTTTAGTAGTTGATTAGTTTCCTTTAGGACCTTTGGCGGAGGTTGGCTTTGGCTTCTGAGGTGTTGCTCTTGAAACCACCATCAAGCCTTGTAATTCTTCTGCTGAGTTTGGATGGAGCTGAAACCCATGTAATACCTTAGCAAAGGGAGTTTGTTGGTAAAAACTTTTGAAAATAAACTGCCTACAATTTCCTCGACTTACTCATCAGCACCAAACTACTATCCATTGCTTTTCTTCTTCACTTAACTCTTCCTTTTAATTTTGTTAGTAAGCAATTAATTTGATAAGAAAATACAGTGTGCGTTGAACTATATATAGTACGCCAACCACCTCCGTCCACGGGAAGAGGTTTTAATTGTATGCTTTTTTTGTTTGGTTCACCTATTACATGCATTAGTCCATTACTGACCTAATATGATTAGGTTAGTTTGAATTTTTTTTTATTATGTCCACCAATAATAGATATATTAACTCATTGCGTTTGTAATGCAATAGGTTATAAAAGATAAAACAATAATGATTACAACTGATTTGACATTTTGATTTATAATTTAATTTATTTATTACATACAATCATATAATTTAGTGAATTAAATGCAATTTTGAGCGTAACGTAGTAATATTACAATTACTAGCCCAAAATCAGTCCCAAAATTAAGATCATGTAGGCCGAAGTTAATCCCTTGGTAGCCAAGAATTAAGTCCATAAAGCCCAAAATTAGCGTCATGAAGACTAAGAATTCAGGTCATGTGCGCTAAGAATCAAAGTCATGGAGCCCAAATTAAAGGCTATAGAGGTCAAGAATTAGCACTATTGGCGCCAAAAAATTAGTGCATGAAAAAAAAAATAGCTCATCAATGATGAGTTGTCACGTGTTATTTGTAGATGCTTATTAATGAAGGGCAATATAATAATTTTACTCGCATAGTATTCTAGAAGTATTTTAAATTCAATAAATGATAGAATTTCCATGAAATTTAACCAACTAAGTATTGACAATCTAACTAATTAGGATTCTAATTCCTAACTCCTTAATAAGAGGACTCTCATGCAAAAAACAAAGTATATTTAAGCTCATTCAAGATACGTTATTTACTCTAAAAAATTATCTCCCTCTATATTAGTGTACTAACTTAAATATCGAAACTACTCCCGGAGTCCCCAACTCCGGTGGATTTTTTACAGGTTTTCCAGCGAAGTTAAGGCAGCAAAGCGACGGTCAAAATTAAAATTTGTGGGTTGACCAAAATCCTAATTTGAAGGTTTTTGATTGACGTATCAATATATTTTTTATATAAAAATCATCCTACAAAATATTGAACTATTATTCCTATAATTATTATATTAGTATAGTATAATACAAAAAAATGTATATAATATAATACTTTTATTTTAAAAATTCGGACATATATGAGATTATGAACTGGTTAATTATATAAATGAAAGACTAGATGGAGGTTTCAGGCATGCCGAAAGAGGGAAAAAGTAATCAAGTGCATTTGAGTCTCAATTGTACGTAGTGTGTACACCTGGCAAATGGGCCGGCGGGGCCGGGCCAAGTGCAGACCTGATTATTTTTGGGCTGGATCAAAACAATCTGACTTTTTATGGGCTGAAAAATTATGGCCCGTGGCCCAACCCGGGCCGGGCCGGGCCGACCCACGGGCTTTTACCTTAATTTTTTTTTACAAAATTTATTTTACACAATCTTTTTATTGTAAGACCTCAATTTTTATGAATAAAGATTTAATTTTCTTTATATATTATTTCGAAACAGTAAGGTGTTGTTTTGATAAATATGAAAGTTATGGGTGAAATGTGCAAATATTTTTAAAATGAGCAAGTGGTTATAAAATATTCTTGTTGTCGGGGAATATTCGTTTGGTCGTGGAATATTCGTACGACGGCGCAGCTATTTGTGGGCCCCCACAACGGAATAATTGTCGGATATAGAAAGCGACAGAAATAACTTTTTACAAGATAACGGCGTGGTTGTTACCGTTAGTACTGTTGAAATACCCGGTGGTTAAAATACAGTGATACACGGTGTTGCATAGTAGCACACGGTATTGCACAGTAGCACACGGTATTGCACAGTATTTTGAATTATTGAGTCTTACGTGAGAAGCCATTACTCAATTATTGTTACAGTAATTACTGTTCAATATTTTATATTATTGACTCAATAATTGCTACGATGATATCTTATATTATTGACTCAATAATTGTTACATTGATATTTTATTGACTCAATAATTGCTACGTTGCTATTTTATATGATTGATTCAATAATGACTACAGTTGATATTTTGTAGTATTGATTCAATAATTGTCGTTGCACAGTATTTCGCATTATCAACTCAATAATTCATATTATTTGAATAATATTATTAGATAGCATTATTGACAATGCCTAAGGAAGTTCTGTCTAGGAAGGGTTATTTAATTGCGCGCCAGTAAGGAGAAGTCCTTATCGGAAGGCCCCCTCTGTCCTGGGAACGACCTGGTTGTTAATATTGTAGTTCTATAATATTATTTGTGAATAATTAATTATTGATTTATATGATAAGAAAATATTTATTTTGTGGATATAAAAGAAGGAATTTGTGCTGATGTGTTTTTATCAATATTTTGGTATGAGAAATTATCTGTTTGTGAATTTCGGATAATTTATGTTGGGAATTTAGAAAAACTTTCTTCTGCAAAGTTGTAGAGAATTAAATTTCCTATAGAAGGACATAGAGTTTGTATTTTTCTGACAAAGGGGCTATTTATTATGAATTATTGAAGTTTCGGAAAATAAATATTATTTAATGGGTGGGACCCACTTTTGTTGAAAAATCAGAATTTGGGCAGCAGCCGGCGGCTGGAGGATTTTTTTATAAAATAATATATTTTATTATTTTAGTCTTCTTTGGCATCCTAAGCTTTTCCTATAAATAGGGTGCTTAGGTTAGAATTGAAAATCACACCAGAATTCGAAGTTTTCTCTCTCTATAATATCGAGCGTATTTTTGTGAGTATTTCTATACTTTGAGTATTAGTATTCAGCGCAAACTTCCGTCGGTATTATATCCGATATTCCAGCCAGAAGTGTTATTCTTTTGAGGTAAGGGATGTTATTTTTTTTGTAAATGATGTTATTCTTCTCAATATCATTATACAAAAATATTGTCATGGATTTTATGTTGAAATTCTTACTTTTTCCGTCGGGGTTACTATTCACGTATACGGCACTATTCACGGAAAAATTTATTTTTCTTCTATTTGTCCAAATTGCTTGTTAAGGTTACTATCTTTGATTGTATCCAAGTTTTGAGCTCTATTCTTGAATTTTGCTCCATAATTGATTATTACGAGGTATTTTTGAATTGGATATACTGAAATACGAATCTTTAGTCTTTGTCTTTTATCTCACTGGATTCGTTCTTTAAAATATTTTTCATCATCCTCAGTCCTAAAAGGTGATGTAACTGAATATCTTTGGCCTGTAGAGCAAAGATGAATGATTACTTGATGAATATCTTTGGCCTGTAGAGCAAAGATGAATGATTACCTGATGAATATCTTTGGCCTGTAGTGCAAAGATGACAGGTGTTGAGATGAATATGACCACTGATGATACAAATGAATATCTTTGGCCTGTAGTGCAAAGATGAATATTGATTCGAGATGTATATTGATTGATGTTACATGGATAAAATATTGATGATGGACTTTTAAATCATAGAAGATAGTAGACTTGATTCTCTGCTTAACTCTTCTAATGATTTGTTATTTCCGCTGCGAATATTGATCTAAAACTTGTTGTCCATAATATTTTATCTGAACTGTTGAAGACTAACGATAGTTTATTTTTCATTATCTTAGTCATAATATTCTTTACTGGGCTAGTTGAGCTCACCCTTTTCATCTGTTGTCCTCTTCAGGAAATGAGAATGTTGCGGGGACTAGTCGGGGGACAGAGTGATGGTCCGAGTTAGAGCAGTAGTAGTCCTCACTATTTCTGATAAATAGTGTGATAATAATTGTAATGAGGACTTAGTTTGAATCTTAATATTTTCTACATATTCGTACTGAGACTCACAGTTGTGTGGTCGTATTTTGCACGACCGTATGATATAAAGTTTGTATTTGAATTCTGTACCATGTATTTGGCGACTCAGAATGGGTTGGGTTGAATGGACCTATTCTGGGGGCGTCACAGTTGGTATCAGAGCTTAGGGATATGATCTCTGGCGGAGATCGGGGAATAGAACTAGGAGGGGAGAGACGAGTAAATCATTCGCTAGTGTGTCCTACCTAAGCTTATGTGGTATTTAATTGGTCAGTCGGAGCATAGGATTAATATGTGATATGTTATTTGTTTAATTAACCCTTGTTTTATGGAAGTATTTGAGAATGGCAGCTGAGAATGTTAACAACGAAGTGAATGAGACCGTGGAGACACCTTTAATCGTTAACCAGGAGAACGTGCAACAAGAAGGCAATGTTCATCCTGAAAATAACGCTGGTCAGACGATAAACGATGAGATGTTTAGAAGTTTTTTGCAGTTCATGCAAAATCAGACGAGGGAGACTCGTGTGCAACATGCAGGTGGAGATAATAACAACACGCGAGCTGTTACTGCCAAGCAGTTCAAAGAATTGGGACCACCAGAGTTTCTGGGAAAGCCAGATCCGATCAAGGCGGAGACGTGGATTAAACAAATTACCAAGATATTTGATGTCTTGGGATGCACGGAGGAACAGAAGGTTCCATTCGCCACGTTTATGTTCCGTGGAGAGGCAGATTACTGGTGGGAATCCGTGAAGCGTACCCAACCTGCCGCACTCAAGATGTCTTGGGAAGCGTTCCAGAAATTATTGAATGACAAGTACTTTCCTGAAAGTATTCGTCATATGAAGGAAGTAGAGTTTATTAGACTCGAACAAAACAACATGACGGTATCCCAGTACGAGGCTAAGTTCGCGGAGCTGTCCAGGTTTGCACCTCATTTGGTGGAGAATGAGGAACGTATGACCCAGATGTTTCTAAGAGGTTTGAAACCCGAAATACGTCAGTACCTCATTTCTCATAAATTTTCTTTATATTCGGATGTAGTGAACAGGGCCCAGTTGTTAGAACGAGATAGTGATAACAACCAAGGTCGTACCGGTGGCAGCAGTCATCGGAGCAATGACAACCAGCGAGGAGGAAAGTATGACAGAAGCGGTAACCACTCCGGTGGTAATCGTGGTCATGATAGTAGAAGGAGCGAATCGGGAGGAGATTTCAAAAAGAGAAGGTATAACAATGAGAACGCAAAGATGTCAACATCAGCACCAGCATCAACTGTTTCGAGGGGAGGAGAACGACCATCGGTCGTATGCTTTAAATGCGGGAAAGAGGGACATATCAGCCCAAACTGCCCACTACTATTCAAAGGATGCTATAACTGTGGAAAAGAAGGACATATAGCTCGAGATTGTCCTATAGCGAAACCAAGTCCAGCTGGAGTTGTGATTCCAAAGGCGGTTGCAGACAAGTCAAAGTCGGTGATTCCTGGAAGAGCGTTTGTCGTGAAATCCCAAAACGCGAAGAATCCGCACGAGGTGATTACGGGTAAGCTGATTATAAACTCTTGCGAAGTTTACACCTTGTTAGATACCGGTGCTACCCATTCCTTTATTTCACCTGCTTGTGCTCAACGTTTGAACTTGACTTCTGATAAGTTAGACTTTGACTTATCTGTTGAAACTCCGTTAGGAGAAACCTTTGTTACATCTACAGTTTACAAATCTTGCTTGATTCAGATTGGTACCCTTACCTTACCTGTTGATCTGATATCTTTGAAAATACTTGCATTTGATGTGATTTTAGGAATTGACTGGTTAACCACTTAGCATGCCAAAATTGATTGTTTTCGCAAGGTTGTTAGTTTTCATATTCCTAATCAACCTGTTGTGCGAATCCAAATCACTAAACCCCTAAAATCAGTCAATATCATTTCAAATCACAAGGCTATTCGTTTATTGAAAAACGGATGTCAAGCTTTCTTAGCTCATGTCACTGATCTAAACCAGAATACATCAGATTTGAATGATATTTCCGTTGTCAATGAATTTCCTGATGTATTTCCCGAAGAACTTCCCGGTCTACCCCCAGAACGTGAAGTTGAATTCTTTATTGACCTTGAGCCCGGTACAAAACCTATTTCTAAAATCCCATATCGAATGGCTCCTATTGAACTTCAGGAGTTAAAGGTTCAATTACAAGAATTGTTAGACATCGGTTTTATTCGTCCTAGTACGTCTCCTTGGGGTGCTCCTGTTTTATTCGTAAAGAAGAAAGACGGGAGTATGCGACTTTGTATTGACTATCGAGAGTTGAACCATGTCACCATTAAGAATAGGTATCCGTTACCTCGTATTGATGACCTGTTCGACCAGTTGCAAGGAGCGCAATTCTTTTCAAAGATCGATCTTCGTTCTGGATATAATCAGTTGAAGATTAAAACTGAGGATATTCCAAAGACTGCTTTTAGAACACGGTACGGGCATTATGAGTTCTTAGTCATGTCTTTTGGATTGACTAATGCTCCTGCTGCTTTCATGGATATGATGAACCGTGTATTTAAGGAGTATTTAGATCAATTCGTTGTTGTCTTTATTGATGACATCCTCATCTATTCTAAAAGCCGTGAAGATCATGAACACCATTTGAAGTTAGTACTTCAAAAGCTTCGTGAGAACAAGCTATATGCTAAGCTGAAGAAATGCGAGTTCTGGCTTGAGGAAGTAGCATTCCTTGGGCACGTGGTATCGAAACATGGAGTATCTGTTGACCCGGCGAAGATTGAAGCAATACAAAGCTGGGAGCAACCTAAGTCGGTGACCGAGGTACGAAACTTTCTAGGCTTAGCTGGTTATTATCGTAGGTTCGTAGAGGGATTTTCTCGAATCGCTACTCCATTAACTCAGTTGACTCGGAAAGATACGAAATTCGTTTGGAGAGAGGAATGCGAGAAGAGCTTCCAAGAGCTCAAGAGGAGACTTATTTCGGCACCTGTTCTGACAATACCATCTGGTTCGGATGGATTTGTTATCTACAGCGATGCTTCGGGCAAAGGGTTAGGATGTGTTCTCATGCAACATGGGAAAGTCATAGCCTATGCCTCGCGACAACTCAAAGAATATGAGAGGAATTATCCTACTCATGATCTAGAGTTGGCAGCAGTCGTTTTCGCGTTGAAGATCTGGAGACACTACCTGTACGGGGAGAAAGTGGAGATTTATACGGATCATAAGAGCCTTAAATATTTCTTCACTCAGAAGGAACTCAACATGCGGCAACGACGTTGGCTTGAGCTGTTGAAAGATTACGATCATACTATCCAATACCATCCTGGAAAAGCGAACGTGGTAGCTGACGCGTTGAGTAGAAGATCATATGTGGAAACGAATGCGATGATGTCAAGTATATGCGTAGAACCAGCTTTGATTGATAAAGTTAAAGCTGCTCAAGCTACGAATGCGGAGCTGATGAAGATGAAGAAGAAGGTGCAAGAAGGTGCCATTCCAGAAGCAAGAATCGATGAAGAGGGAATACTTCGAGTCAACTCCAGACTTTGTGTTCCTAACGATTCTGACTTAAAGTATAGAATCATGATGGAGGCACACAACACACCGTTTGCAATCCATCCTGGGAGTACTAAAATGTATCGTGATCTTCGACATACATTTTGGTGGAGCAATATGAAGAGAGAGATCGCGGAGTTTATCTCGAGATGTTTAACTTGTCAACGTGTAAAGGCGGAGCATCAAGTACCGAAGGGTCCATTGCAACCACTGGAGATTCCGAAATGGAAGTGGGAGCATATTACGATGGATTTCGTTACAGGTCTTCCTAAGGTTTCTCAAGGCGTAGATGCGATTTGGGTTATTGTTGATAGATTAACCAAGTCTGCTCATTTCTTGCCGATACGAGAGATTTATTCCCTTGAACGTCTTGCTCATATGTACGTGAATGAGATTGTGAGATTGCATGGCATGCCAGTATCCATAGTTTCGGATCGTGACCCCAGATTTACTTCACGATTTTGGATTAGTTTACAGAAAGCGATGGGCACGGACTTACGTTTTAGTTCGGCTTATCATCCTCAAACGGACGGACAATCGGAAAGGACTATTCAAACTCTTGAAGATCTATTGAGACTCTGTGTTCTAGACTTCAAAGGGAGTTGGGATAAGTACTTACCATTGGTGGAATTCTCCTATAACAACAGTTATCAGGCAAGTATAGGCGTAGCCCCATTCGAAGCATTGTATGGGAGAAAGTGTCGCTCTCCAGTATGTTGGAACGAGGTGGGTGAAACAACATTGTTGGGACCGGAGTTAGTACGTATGACTACGGAAAAGATCCAAATGATTCGACAACGTATACAAACGGCACAGGATCGACAAAAGAGTTATGCGGATCTTCATCGAAAGGACGTGGAATTTAATGTTGGGGACCATGTGTTATTACGTATTGCTCCGTGGAAAGGAGTTACAAGGTTTGGGAAGAGAGGAAAGCTCAACCCACGATTCATTGGTCCATTTGAGATTCTTGATCGAATAGAAAATGTGGCTTATAGACTCGCTTTACCTCCAAGCATGTCTCGTGTTCATAACGTGTTTCACATATCCGTGTTACGTAAATATGTGAAGGATCCAAACCGCATTATTGAGTTAGAACCAGACGAGATAGCTGAAGATTTAACGTACGAGGAGGTACCTGTCAAGATCTTGGATAGGAAGGAGCATGTCTTACGCTCGAAAATTATATCTCAAGTTAAAGTTTTGTGAAGAAACCATGCAATTGAGGAAATGACCTGGGAGTTGGAATCGGAAATGAAAGCGAGGTATCCTCATCTTTTCGACATACCAGGTACGTACGTCAATTTCGAGTACGAAATTTCATAAGGAGGGGAGGTTGTAAGACCCCAACTTTTATGAATAAAGATTTAATTTTCTTTATATATTATTTCGAAACAGTAAGGTGTTGTTTTGATAAATATGAAAGTTATGGGTGAAATGTGCAAACATTTTTAAAATGAGCAAGTGGTTATAAAATATTCTTGTTGTCGGGGAATATTCGTTTGGTCGTGGAATATTCTTGTTGTCGGGGAATATTCGTACGACGGCGCAGCTATTTGTGGGCCCCCACAACGGAATAACTGTCGGATATAGAAAGCGACAGAAACAACTTTTTACAAGATAACGGCGTGGTTGTTACCGTTAGTACTGTTGAAATACCCGGTGGTTAAAATACAGTGATACACGGTGTTGCATAGTAGCACACGGTATTGCACAGTATTTCGAATTATTGAGTCTTACGTGAGAAGCCATTACTCAATTATTGTTACAGTAATTACTGTTCAATATTTTATATTATTGACTCAATAATTGCTACGATGATATCTTATATTATTGACTCAATAATTGTTACATTGATATTTTATTGACTCAATAATTGCTACGTTGCTATTTTATATGATTGATTCAATAATGGCTACAGTTGATATTTTGTAGTATTGATTCAATAATTGTCGTTGCACAGTATTTCGCATTATCAACTCAATAATTCATATTATTTGAATAATATTATTAGATAGCATTATTGACAATGCCTAAGGAAGTTCTGTCTAGGAGGGGTTATTTAATTGCGCGCCAGTAAGGAGAAGTCCTTATCGGAAGGCCCCCTCTGTCCTGGGAACGACCTGGTTGTTAATATTGTAGTTCTATAATATTATTTGTGAATAATTAATTATTGATTTATATGATAAGAAAATATTTATTTTGTGGATATAAAAGAAGGAATTTGTGCTGATGTGTTTTTATCAATATTTTGGTATGAGAAATTATCTGTTTGTGAATTTCGGATAATTTATGTTGGGAATTTAGAAAAACTTTCTTCTGCAAAGTTGTAGAGAATTAAATTTCCTATAGAAGGACATAGAGTTTGTATTTTTCTAACAAAGGGGCTATTTATTATGAATTATTGAAGTTTCGGAAAATAAATATTATTTAATGGGTGGGACCCACTTTTGTTGAAAAATCAGAATTTGGGCAGCAGCCGGCGGCTGGAGGATTTTTTTATAAAATAATATATTTTATTATTTTAATCTCCTTTGGCATCCTAAGCTTTTCCTATAAATAGGGTGCTTAGGTTAGAATTGAAAATCACACCAGAATTCGAAGTTTTCTCTCTCTATAATATCGAGCGTATTTTTGTGAGTATTTCTATACTTTGAGTATTAGTATTCAGCGCAAGCTTCCGTCGGTATTATATCCGATATTCCAGCCAGAAGTGTTATTCTTTTGAGGTAAGGGATGTTATTTTTTTTGTAAATGATGTTATTCTTCTCAATATCATTATACAAAAATATTGTCATGAATTTTATGTTGAAATTCTTACTTTTTCCGTCGGGGTTACTATTCACGTATACGGCACTATTCACGGAAAAATTTATTTTTCTTCTATTTGTCCAAATTGCTTGTTAAGGTTACTATCTTTGATTGTATCCAAGTTTTGAGCTCTATTCTTGAATTTTGCTCCATAATTGATTATTACGAGGTATTTTTGAATTGGATATACTGAAATACGAATCCTTAGTCTTTGTCTTTTATCTCACTGGATTCGTTCTTTAAAATATTTTTCATCATCCTCAGTCCTAAAAGGTGATGTAACTGAATATCTTTGGCCTGTAGAGCAAAGATGAATGATTACTTGATGAATATCTTTGGCCTGTAGAGCAAAGATGAATGATTACCTGATGAATATCTTTGGCCTGTAGTGCAAAGATGACAGGTGTTGAGATGAATATGACCACTGATGATACAAATGAATATCTTTGGCCTGTAGTGCAAAGATGAATATTGATTCGAGATGTATATTGATTGATGTTACAGGGATAAAATATTGATGATGGACTTTTAAATCATAGAAGATAGTAGACTTGATTCTCTGCTTAACTCTTCTAATGATTTGTTATTTCCGCTGCGAATATTGATCTAAAACTTGTTGTCCATAATATTTTATCTGAACTGTTGAAGACTAACGATAGTTTATTTTTCATTATCTTAGTCATAATATTCTTTACTGGGCTAGTTGAGCTCACCCTTTTCATCTGTTGTCCTCTTCAGGAAATGAGAATGTTGCGGGGACTAGTCGGGGGACAGAGTGATGGTCCGAGTTAGAGCAGTAGTAGTCCTCACTATTTCTGATAAATAGTGTGATAATAATTGTAATGAGGACTTAGTTTGAATCTTAATATTTTCTACATATTCGTACTGAGACTCACAGTTGTGTGGTCGTATTTTGCACGACCGTATGATATAAAGTTTGTATTTGAATTCTGTACCATGTATTTGGCGACTCAGAATGGGTTGGGTTGAATGGACCTATTCTGGGGGCGTCACATTTATGTCATAATTTTGCAAAATTCAAGTTCCCTTGGCTTCATGAGTTAAGTATGTTTGTTAATGTTACAACAAAACAAATCGAACTCTTTTTTTGAAACAAAAAAAGTGAGGCAAATGGATTCTTTTTTTAGAAGCGGAGGGAGTAGGATTTAATATTTGTATGATTAACGTTTGGACGACTATTATACCTTACCAATAACAACATAATTGTTCAGTAGCACTGTTATCACTTATTCATATATTAGTTTCATTATAATATTAGGTTAGGACCAAATGTATGTTTTCATGAATATTTGTTTCTTAATTAATGAAAACATACATTTTTTGCGTTTATAAAATGTAAGTTGATTAAAAATATATGCTTACAAAATAATAGTGATATAAGAGGTTGAGATTAATTTGATCTAAAAAAATTTAGTCTCAAACAAGTAGTTGTTGTAGCTCAGTTGGTTTAACTCTTATTTAATAAGTTGGAGGTCTTGTGTTCAATCCTCACAAGCATCATTGTTTAAAAAAAAAACACATAAACGGGCCACGGGCTGGGCCGGGCCACCCGTGGGCCGGGTCAAAAACGGGCAGAACCAAAATGGCCCAACTTTACATGGGCTGAAATAATAAATCCCATAGCCCGTTTTTTTCTGGGCCGGACTTGTTTTTGCAAGGTCTAGTAGTGTGTGAAGTAACAACTATGCACTAGGATCTCTAACGCTACAAACGTCGATATTAGTATATTTTTGAGGAAACTATTTTCGACAAAATATTTTATCGGACATAAATTAATTTTAACCGAAATAATTCTGTCAGAATTAAGATTTTTTCTAGTAGTATAATTAAGATTTATCGGACATAAAATAGTACAGTGCTTCAATTTCATATTAATAATTTTCAAAATCCTTCTGATGGGCTATAACCTAACTTTAGAAGTAATTTAATTAATTAATGGCTGATTGATCTATATATGAGTGTGAAGAAAATTATTATCATTCTTTTGATTATTAATTAAGACGTTATATAGAGACAAATTTCACAAGTTACATCGATCCACAAATGTTATTTAATAAACTCCCGATCAATGGCCGGCCATACATAAATACATCATCTCCAAATAAAAATAAAATTATATATATATTTATATTTATATATTGCTACAACTTGAATTAAGCAATCTACTCTTGAACTAATTTAGATAGGGGTGGTTACTCTCTCCGGTTGGCCCCAGGTCCATCAACCAATAAATTACAAGTATTTCTATGTGCACTAGTATACTACGTACTAATAGGAAAAAAAAACAGTACATGCATGCATGCACACACTCTCTCTCTACACAATCAGTGCACAACGGTTAGCGTACATAGAATTGTTCATAATTCATATATATATATATATATATATATATGATTATATGAAAGTTTAGCTAGTCTGTTGATGAGTTGCCCTTAGGACCTTTCCCAGTGGTTGGCTTTGGCTTCTGAGGTGTTGCTCTTGAAACCTGCACCATCAAGTCAGCCGCTTGTGATGAATTAGCTGCTGGTTGTGGATGATCAATTTGATCAGAAGGAGGAGTTTGGATGGAGCTGAAGCGACCCCTGTAATACCTAAGCAAAGGTAGCTTGGTGGTGGTGACAACTTCTGAATATAAACTGCCTACTATTTCCCTCGACTTTCTCATCATCATCACACTGCTATCCATTGCTTTTCTTCTTCGCTCAACTCTTCTTAATTCCTCTTAATTAATTAATTTTGTTAGTAGTAAGCAACTAATTAATTTGATTTAAAAAATAGTATGTGTGCATTCAACTATATATAGGACTATAACTCCCTCCATCCAAAGGAAGAGGTTTGAATTATTTCGCAAGTACCGAACTGGTCAAAGTTCAAAATTTTGAATTCTATATTCAATATTCAGTCCCGTTCAAAGGGTTAACTGCAATAGTATCCCTCAAAGTTCTATAAAATTCCACTTTTAGCTCCAAGGTATCAGTTTTCTCAATAGTGTTCTTTCAAGTTTTGTTTTTTTTTAGCAAAACTGTTCCCTTTTAACATATTGACGAAATTATAGATCAAAACTCACATTTTATGTAGTTGAATTAATATACATTTGACCCATTTCAAATGTATGAATACAACAATATATACATGATATGAAATGTTTAAAAATTTTATTGCAGATATACAGTCGGATAATAATGGGGTTTGGAAGAAAGCATTCAGAGGCATATATATTAATTATGAGGTATTTCTAATTCTCGCAGTCTTGTCTATTATTCTTGTAGTTTTGACTAAATTACAATTTCAATTATGACAACATATCCGGCTCCCATGAAGTTAACTTCATAGTAAGTTTTTCAATTGACCAATACAATGTTGACACGCAGAGAGAGATCATTTCCCGACATGCGTGTCGACACTGTATTGGTCAATTGAACAAAGTTAACTTCATCCTAACCGCACTCTCTATTTATATACCAACTAGTTGCTTATTGTGCGACAATAGTACTTGATTTCCAAATAGAATCTAGTTTTGGTGGGTTTCATTTGTTACAATAAAATGTGATTTTTGTGTTAATGGTGATGAGGTGACTGCATTCTGTTAGGATTGTTCTTCCTGCCATTATTGAGATATATGAGTTGTTGCCAGTATAGTGATTGCACGAGCCTTCAATAGGTTTTCTTACAACATATTGCAGGTTCACGATAAGGCAATCTTAATTAACTTTAAGCCAGAGTTAATTTTGAGTTTATTGATCTTATGAACATTGCTTTCTCATGGTTGTGTGTAAGGTGATCAAGTATTATATATATGTGGATTGAGAAAGAGAGTTTACAGGTTAATTAAGTAATTTAATATATTGCGAAGAGAAAAATTGAGAGATTTGTAGGGATATTGATATTTAGTTAAATGGTTTGTGGCATTCTTTTTTCATGACAAGGAAGCCAATTTTCTTGGTGAAACTCTTGGGTGTTGAATAAATTTGTTCAAGGATTTAGCTATATTAGGTTTTCTTTATTTGATGATTCTGTAATTATGTATTAATGATCTTATCCAAATATTATGCATTCAGCAATCATATAATTTTTTGGGTGTTAAATGAAATTTCTTTTTTCCCGATAAAAAAACATAATTACCAATGAGTTCGGATATATAAATTAAGAATTCCTACCTATAATTTATCTGGAAAGGGAACAACTTTGCAACAAAAAAAAAATCA
Organism: Panax stipuleanatus; assembly: GCA_020205555.1. Classification (NCBI taxonomy): domain Eukaryota; kingdom Viridiplantae; phylum Streptophyta; class Magnoliopsida; order Apiales; family Araliaceae; genus Panax; species Panax stipuleanatus. The sequence continues at coordinate 76,521 of JAINUT010001298.1, read as the reverse complement.
AATTTGAAAGAATACAATTGAAAAAATTAATACTTTGGGACTAAAAATAGAATTTTATAAAACTCTGAGAGACACTTTTGCAGTTAACTCCAGGTTTAATTTCAGAATGTATCATACGAGTCTGTGACAGTGTCTCTAAAGGGCAGTTCGGTAATTGACAATGCATGGAGTAGGTTTGCATGGCATGGAAGCATATATGTTACTACTGTAGTCTTTGGTCAAAAAGATGCAACCAACTATAAAAACGCCAATGGTAAGGGTAACGCGTTGCTTAGTCGCTGGTCCATCCCGATCAAAATTGTCGTTTTTATCCTCAAGGAGATTAATTCAACTAGTCGATCAGTGTGAACAGGCAAGTGTTGCATCAAATCCTGCATTAGATATATTTTCTATTTTAATCAGTTATCTTGAAACTATAAAATCATATAAATTAATTAAGTTGTTATTATATATTACTTTCGTTTCAAAATTAGAGATACATTTTGACTTTTTAGAGTCAATTTACGAAATCCTAAAATTCAAAATTGATATAATTTCGTTTAAGTTTTGAAAACAACAAAGATGATATATAATTAGTAGTACTTTATACTTAGTTTACAATTGTTATATTTATTTGTATTAAAACGAAATAACTTCCTATCAATTTTGAATTTTAAGATTTCACAAATTGACTCTAAAAATTCAAATATCTCCCTAATTTTGGAAAGGATGGCGTATTATTTATAATTTCTAGGTATTGATTAGAATTATGTCACCAGAAGTAAATTTTCAACACGCGTTACAGATGTATTTGAAAATAAATATTTAAAAAAATGGTCGATTTATAAATGAATTTTCAATTTAGAATTACGTGGGGAGTAAGTTTCTAATGAAAATTCATGTTTTTGTTTAAGTTAATTAGCTTATCTACAATTTCCTTGGAAATCATATAAGTTTATTATAAATTTACAAAAGAATAAAAAAAAATGAAACATGATGAATTAGCCGATCAAAGAAGTTCAATTTTAGGTTAACAAAACCTCTTTTTACTCCAACTTGTCCAGTTTTACATTAATTTACACATGGAGAGAGACATATATGGCTGACTTCATTTAAAACCCAGTCTTATTATAATAAATTCCAAAGTCATATAGTCAGTCAACACACTTCACAAGCCCTAACAAAGTGTTTGGTTGTTTTGACTTTAATTAACCAAGAGAACTTCAACTACCAAACAGCTGACCAATTTTTTTATATATATATAATTTTCATTTTCATTTTAAACACCACTAGGGATATATTTTATTTGAAAAAGAATCTTAGAAAGAAATTAGAAGGAGAATTAATAACATTAAAAAACAAAAGGAGAATTAATAAAGATGTTTGAAACAAAATTTATCTTCGATACGTAGCGGCTAACAAGTTCTTTTTTTAGATTTTTTTTTATTCTATTACAATTTAATTTTGGGAATACAATTTATTTCAAAGACTTCAAGATTTAATAAATGTTATTAATATATTAGTATTGTACGATAAAATTTGAAATACTTAAAAATTATTTTATTCTTTTCTTTATTCCATTAATTACTTCAATCCAAACGCAACAATACAATAATTAAAAAAGATCATAACGCTAGCTTTAGTTTATTATATATAGAATATGCTTGTGTTGGTACGTTCTCTTTGGGGAAGATCATAAGTATGGAGATAGATTCACATTCTTAATTATTAATTAAGACATTAGGCTATTATTATTTGTAGAAGTCATGCATGAGATAAAGTTGCTTGTATTAATTTAATGCTTTTAGAATTTATTTTATTTCATGATTAGTTTTTTATTTAATCTAATTATCTTAAACTCGATTGGTCATCTTTTCATTTTTTGGAAATAAACTTAAACTCCTTTATTTTTTTGAATAACAAAAGTCCAAAAGCACGTACTAATATCAACTCATTTTTGCACGCATGCACCTGCACATAGATTAGCATAATTTATACGCTGAGAAATGATCAGCTTCATAATTGACAATATATTATACTCCTATTGTTTTCCAAGTGCACTAAAACATCTGCAAGGGCTTGAATAAATTTTTTAAAACTTTTCTTTTTAAGGAATTATTACCAGATTATAAATTAAATCGAGTTAATTAATTTTGTACAACGGAATATTAGTTTGAAAACCCCTTTAAAAATTTAAATAAAATATCAACTTTGAATTTAGTTCAGTTGGAATTAAGTCACTACCAGATATAACAAATAAGAGCAGAAATATAAGTGCAAGCAAATAAATGACACATGAAATTTTAAATGGTTCAAAGTATAAATAACTATTAATCCACTTTTCTACTCTACGAATAAGAAATCTATTAAGAGTGCATGATAATTACTAAGATCTATTAAAATAATGAATCACTAAGATTCCTTCAAATCACTCAGACTTGACAAACGTCACTAAGATAGAGGGTCACTAAAATCAGTTCAATAAGAACTTTTCAAGACTCGAAACAATAAGTTATTAAGACCATTGAATCACAATAGATGAGGTGATTTCTAAGGTGCTACTATATAAGTTGCGTTAAGCTCGGCTTTTGAAATACTTAGTAGCAGAACAAATTGTTAATATATTTTGTAGAGTAGAGTTTTTGAGACTTGGGCAGAGGTTCAACTTATAATTCGTGATTCGTACTGTTGGATTGAATCATCGTACTCTTTTATAGAAGACCTCGAGATGTTCCCATTGAAAAGTTCTTGTTACTTCATTAAATGATCCGATCCAAGAAGATCTCTAATGTTGACTTTCTAGGTGAATGTGTCAGCTTACTTTCGACTCTGATACGTCACATCAGATTGCTCCAGCAACAACCACGTGGGTGAACTAGCAGTTAGACACAATTCGATATGATCTTTTATTTTAAACTTAGGATGATCAACAACCATCTCGAAATCTTCACTCTGCAAGTCTTCTCAATGTCAGTCCAATGTCAGACCTGACATACTCTATGATTTGCCTAATTATAGACTTCAATGGTGATCGTAGACTTTCATGGTGATCGTAGAGTATCTGATTAAACTGACTCTACGATTTGCTCTACAATTCTTGATATATATGCTTTACGATCTTTAATAAGTTTTACGATCATTTGGTAGACTGTACGATTTTTCTGCAGACTCTGCGATCTTGATTTAACTTTACAATTTTCTGGCAAACTAGCTATGTGATCTTGAATTGAATGCTCAAAAATAGACTGACTCATGACTCTGCGATTTTCAAATAAACTTTTCAATTGCACAAAGCAGCTCTACGCATTCACTCAACTCTACGATCATTTCATTTCCTATCATTTTTACATTCAATTCTTTCAGTAGATTAACCTAACTAACAAGCTTAATCTTTTACTCTAAGTCTTTTTACATTAATTATACTCTTAATGACTTCACAAAAACAACTTATTATACATATACAATATCTAATCATCATTCAATCAAAATATGCAATTGTCCAAACATACGCGTCGATCTAGCATTCAAAAGTTATAGTTATAGAGACAAAACTTCAAAGTTACATTCACAGATATTTATTAATTAATTCCCGATCAATGCATGCCCACACCAATATATACATCATTATCATTTGCAAATATATAACAAAATAAAAGAACATGCATATGTAGTATTAAAAATTAAAACTAGCCTACTATATCTACAACTTGAAGCAAGCAAGCTACTCTAACTCTTGAACTAATTTAGGGGTGGTATCTTTTTCCGGGCGGCACCATGCGCAGGTCCATAACTAAGAGTACTTCTATATGCACTAACAGTTGTTCTCTAGCTGTGCACTATAACAGTTGTTCACTAGTTGTGCACTAACAGAGAAAACAGCTAGTACGTATAGTTAGTTTATTGATTAATTAGTTGCCTTTAATTAGGACCTTTCCGAGAGGTTGGCTTTGGCTTCGGAGGTGTTGCTCTTGAAACCACATTCAAGCCTTGTAATTCTTATTATGAAATTAGATTGGTCTAAATGATCAGTTTGATCGGAGGGAGAAACTTGTGTGGAGCTGAAATACCTTAGTAAAGGTAGTTTGGTTGTGAGAAACTTTGAATATGAATATAATTAAACTGCTATCCATTTAATTTGTTTTCTTCCTCTTAATTTTGTTACTAGTATATATGTAATTTGATATATATATATATATATATATTATGTGCATGGACTATATATATAAATGGGTCTCTATCTGTGGCAACCGATTGCCAAAGATACTATTCAGCAACCATAATATGCACCATTGATCAATAAAATTAAATGCTGAGATTGAAAAAAGAAAACCCCAGCCGCTACAAGCTGTAGCGGTTGTTACATCACACTTTTATCAGTAATTTACCAACTCTGGTTGGGAAATATATTAATTATATTATTAATAAAGAGGGACATGTTGGTAAATTACTATGTTGATAAAAGTGTGATGTAACAGCCGCTACAACTTGTAGCGGCTGGAGCTTTTTTTTTTCAATCTCAGCGCTTAATTTTATTGATCAATGGTGGAGATTATGCTTGCTGAATAGTATATATATATATATCATAACTCCATCAACTCCCTCCACCCATAAGGAGTGTTATTTATTTAGTATACCACCCAAGTTCCCCTGGAGAATTTGATCAAGGCAAGACCGGATCCATCGTCAATAGTCAATATTCGACAAATTTTTTAGTTATTTCTAATTTTTATCAATAAGTCTTGGCAGACATGGAAATTGGACATTTTTAATTTTTTTTTTTTTTTTGGTTTTAGTTGTGACTCCTAAAAAATGTGTAGTATTTATTCCAACTGGAATTTTTACAAAAAAAAATATTTTAGTTGTAATTTGGATACATATACAAGAACAGTGTTGTACAGTCTGTATAACGCTGTTCTTGTATATGTATCCAAATTACACCTAAAACATTTTTTTTAAAAAAAATTCAAGTTAGAATAAATACTACACATTTTTTAAGAGTCACAACAAAAACCAAAAAATAAATAAATTGGAAATGTCCAATTTCCATGTCCCCATAGAAGGACTCAATTTTTATATGACAGTGTCTCTGAGGGGCCTTTTGGTAGTTGAACACTTCATGGCGTAGGAAGGTGTTGCCTTGCATGGCATCGAAGCATATATGTACGTAGTAGTATTAGGTTAAAAATATGCCACGAAATATAAAGTGCAACAAGTGTACTGTGTTGCTAGGATTCAAATATTTTAGTTAAAACTGTGTGTATTATATATCGTTTGTACACATAAATTACTTTAATTAATACTACTAAAGTGACAATGCAATTATGTGATATATATATATATATATATATATATATATATAAGGTAATAATTTATACCATCTATTTGTTATGAATTAAAAATTGGCAAATAGCATCTCCACTTTACGCTACTACTATCAATGGCCTGGATTAAAAAGCTCATCTCGTTGTCCGCTAGAAATTCTAGCGGACATGATAATTTTTTTTTATAACTATGCCCCTAATTAGACCAATTCAAATGAACAAAATTTTCAGTCCGTTAGAATTTCTAGCAGACGACTATCTCACCACAATGTTAAACGCAAAAGACATTACGCCCCAACTCTCTCAACGATTTTGATAGACGATGATTAACACAGCCCCAAGTCTCTCAATGATTTCTAGCCAACGTTACAGTAAGATTATCCTTACAATAGATCTCAGTCGCTCATTCGTAAATCGAACGATAAAGAACGATAAGGAGGATTTGGACTCCGCATTTTAATACGAGGGATTCCACAATTTAATACTGCGGATTGGATGATGTCCAAAATACCCTCGTTAATTCGCAGTTTAATACTTTTGGATCTCATTTCATTTTGTGACAGTAAGAAATAGAAGAGATTTATTTAAAACTATTATATAATCCACAACAAAAAATAATATTTTTACATGAAAACCGAGCGACGATTTTTACCGTCACTATGCATCTATAGCGACACTTTTTATGTGAAAATATCAAAAAGTATCGCAAAAATATCAATTCTCTCTTTCTCTCTCTCTCTCTCTCTATATATATATATATTGTTCATGGTAAAACAAGAATCGGATATATAGCTCTCATTTGATTGTTGGGCTTTGAGCGCTTGCCACTATTCTAACTATTTTGAACTTCTTAGTAGTATGGCACCAATAATGATCTAAAAGTTCAAAGGTGTTGCCATACTTCCAAATTAATGTTCCGATAAAATTATTTAAATTCAAAGGAGTTGATATACTTACAAGAATAGTTGAAATGCTCCGAACCAAAGTTTGAACATTTAAATAAAATTTTTCAAGCGTCTTGATCATATTTAAACAAAAGAATACCTTTTCAAAATTTATTATTCAGTACGACCAAAAAAGATATTTATCATTTGATTACTATGTGCTCCTTGAAACTGTACGTATACCGTGCAGCTATGCAGCGTTCTCAATTGCTTCAATGCACTCCAGTACAGTGGCTTTATTCAACATTGCTGCCATTAGGGCTTCATGCAGTGCAGTGTTGGTCTTTAAGAGTGATGCAGCAAGCAGAACCTGCAATTGAAAGCACATCAGTGCATGCGATTCTTCATTAATATCCCGACACTGCCAGCGGATGCAAGAAAGATCAAATGATGTTTCTCAAGCAAAAAGCAACCAGAAGATCAGATTAATTAACATACTGCCCATCTTGTAAGATTTTGTTGTTGATCTTTGCTAATTGGTGGCTTACTCCTGTTTATAAATCTCTGAGAAGATGAAAACAAACCACTCAAGTTTATAGTCAAATTTGTAGAAAGCTGGACTAAATTAGGTGAATGGTGTCTACAAAACAAACCTGAAGAGTGAAAAGATCAGCAGACTGGCCAACCACTTTATCGTATTTTAGACCTTCTGCTGCTAATCCAGCCATAGCTACAACTGCCAACCTGAGAAAGAAAATTGTGTCAATGCTCTTCTTAGAAATTATTTTATTTTCAGCATATCATGAAGTTGAATTGTAGATCAGAAGCGGGAAAGACTTTTCCTTCTTTTCTTTAGAACAAGCAAGAGTCAAACACAACAAATTTATTCTTAAATGACTGTAAGATTTGCTAGTTTATTGCAGTTAGCGCCTTAAGAGGTACTCCCTCCGTCCCTTAATATAAGACGTTTTAGAGAAGTTTTTTGTCCCTTAATATATGACGTTTTAGAATTTCAAGTAAGCATTAATTGCTTAGTTTCTAATATTACCCCAAGTATTAAATATAACTTTGGTTCTCTCACTATTTTTTTGCCCAATAAATAACAATATCTTTTTTCAATACAAGGACAATATAAACATTTGATATTATATTTAATGCTATACAATCATTTCCTTAATGCTTGTGCACAACTCTAAAAAGTTCTATTAAGGGACGGAGGGAGTAGTTAGTATATATAGAAGATTTGATAGGGAACAATCGGGTATTATTACCCTTCCCATTCTCATCAAACAAAAGAGAACCAACCATACACACAAGTTACCATAACAATTCCAGATTCGAATTCTACTATATGACAACTAATTAAGAACTATCATGACTAGTGAACCTTTTTTAACAAGTTCCATGCTCCTGTAATCCTGTTCCCCATCCCAAATTTCTGCTGCATGATTCACTTTTCACCAACTTCTACATAATTTTCCAATTTGGGTCACCACTTATTTTTTTTCCATTACAGGATCTCATTTTTATTCTCGCAGCCACACCAACATCCTTCGGCCTTTCTTGCACTTGATGCCATTAATATACTTGCGGCACCCTTTCTTTTCAATTTTTCTTCTTTTTTTTTTTTGCTAAGAAAATTGTGTCAGCCTTGTCCTTTAACAGAATGATTAACAAACTAAAAGAGTAGGGGAATGATGGAGTTAGAAAGAACCTAGGGAGTCACATAGCCGAAATAGCATGAAGCCTAATACCCAACCAACAACATTCACACCATCTGAAGTTGTGATAGAACCCAGAGATGAAAAGCAATGAACAAATTATCAACTTAAGATGTAGGGAAAACATAAGACAAACTATACTTAGAACTTTAATTGACGGCTTTTACAGTAAATACCTGTCTAGCTCCTTTGCATCAAGCTGTCCACTGTATATCAGCTTTTCAATCCTTTTGTCAATGAGATTTACATTTTCCTTTCCAATATCCAAAGAATACCCGAGTATAGGAAGGCCCAGTAAATAGGCAACTAAAGTTGAAAGAGTACTTGTGTCAAATGACAGTAGTTAGCAGCCAAATTAACAGAAAATTACCAGTAATCAGATGCATACAAACTATAAAATGAACAAGGTCCTTTAATTTGGAAAACATGCTTAGGAGTATGAACTGAAATGAGGAAAGGAAAGGTGATGACCCAACAATTACAAATTATCGTTTGAAATAATGACCCCTAAGTTAGCGAAAGGCCAAACTATGGCTATTAAGTTTCCTCTTAACGTAACTTAAACAGCTCGAGTAAGAACTTTCTGCGTTATTGGGGACCATCAAGCCTCAAACATTAGAGAAGAGTCTATATATATATATTGGAATCCTCCTTTGACTTCTGACACTTGCATAGCATAGAGTTTTGTCCTCAAACAAGCTTCTATTTATGCACAAGCATGTGAGCCTAAACTTGCCAACACTTGAACTAGACACTCACACACACAAAAGTATCCTTTCATTTCCTGCATGCGAACACCCCACTATTATATTTTTTTGTAAAATAGCATCTATGGCCTCTATTACAGAAGAATGTAATTACGTGAGTGAAAGGTTATTAAATTTTCATCATCTTATAAGTAGTTTCTTAAATTTGGTAAATTCAGCCCACTAAGAGAGTACCTAAAAAATGAGCAGCTTCATGTCTAGCAATCCTGTCCTGATAATCAGGAAAAAATGTTGAAAATCCACCAATGGCAGCCTGAAGAAGCCTACAAAATAAACAAGGGAATTAGCATTAATAAAGCATTCATCAGATGCTATGTTAACCTTAATTCATACTTTATTAGCTATTCATCATCAATCTCAAAAGGACTTCATAGAGTCTTCAATAGTAAAATCTCTGAATATCATATGATAAATAAAGTGCTAGAACATATACTAATATGACAGATGGGTGATACAGTATATACTATGTATTTGTCATGACTTACCCAGGGGAGATGCTTCCAACTGCCAAAACTATTAATGAGATGCTCCCAATCAAATATGGCACAAAGAATCCCCAATCCTATATTGATAGCATAGATTTAATATGTCAATGGAGATCAAGAGGGTCTAATTTCATTTAGTTTACTTACGCAATTGTATCAGCATTACATTGCTAAACGAAAAAATGGTGCACAAAAAGAAAAGTATGTTCAAGTCATGAAAAATTAGTTGGTGGTAATTACATTCTAGATGAAAGGAACTAAAAACATATATAAAATGTGTGGGGCATTGCTCATCTTATTTAGATTGCATATATCTGTTTATGGTTTTATTCATGGAATTGTACAGAGTTATGAGCAGATACATAAATAACTAAGAAAATCATATTTATTGCTGATGTAGGGTAGTAGAAAATACATCACCCTAAGTGTAGTCTGGAGCAAATGCAAAGAACCAACTGATGTTGAGGGCATATGAGATGAAGCTTTTGCAGATGTGATAAACAGCTGCTGATGAATTCTAATATGTGTTTATTTACATGGTACGCAGGATAGTACCATAATTAACAATAATCAAATCAGAAAGGGTCCCCTTATATTCGAAAAAATCAGGGGGATTTCAATCATACATTGTTTTGGATATGCCTTTGATTTATAAGAAGTGTTTCAAAAAGAGCTTCTAAAATTCGACCAGCTTAAAGTGGAAGCCAGTTATACTTTGAAGAAGTAGAAAGTCATACCGGTTTCATCAACATAACACTCCATCACATGCACTAGAAAAGGAGGGTACTATATTTTATAAATTCCCAACTCTGGTTAAGGTGGTTGGTCCTATCTGGATGAAGTTTTAACATCCTAGAAGTGTATTCTAGGCGATTCTTGGAACAAATTTTCCAGAAACCAACCAAAGGTGCTAGAATAAACCTTTTTGATATTTTTGTTCATCTGATGTGCAATTAGACTACAGAACCTTGTTTTGGGCAATGACATTAGCACATCAAAGAAAAGCCAATGTCAATGAAAGGATCCACAATAAGGTGTTGTTAAAAGTGCTACTACATACAAAGAAAGAAAGAGAAGGCCTTCATTTTTAGCTCAAAATAAAATGTGATGGAGGAAAACTAGTGTTTACAAGCACGAAATGCATCCTATTGATATGGTGAATATTGCATAAAAAAATTCATTGACATGATCAAATTACCAAAACTCATGGCAATATGTTCCCAAATGCTTTACCATTTTGTACCTGAAGCATGCTATATAGATAATTAAATATAATTACAAAAAAAAAAGTGAAGTTACCCCAGGAAGCTGGCCCGCAAGAACACCCAAAAACCCTGTTGTTCCCACCACTGTGGCAAGAAAAGCAGCCTGCATCACTGTAAGAAATCAATTTCATAAAAATATTATGGAAAACAATTCCCAAATCCCAACTAGAACAAGAAAAAACCACATTAATCCAAAGTTGCAGTCAAATTTCCAGTTGCAGCTATCAGAGAATTCAAATTACTAGATGAAACCACAACCATAGTCTTGTGAAAGTAAAATAGGACTCAAGAAGATCACAGATGAAAATCTTCACGAAGCCTGTTTGTGATACCGAATGTAAAAAGTCTTAATTTTTCGCTTAGTTATCCTAGACCACTGCTGCCTCTGCTGTATAATTTCTGTAGGTGTAACAACCAGCACAAAGAACCACGGAGTACACAATGAAGACTACATCATGCTATAAAAGGTATCTACTATGACAGACACAACAAATGAGAGAGCGAACCAGAACTTACATCATTTCTAATACTTGGAATTGCAAGGTTCTCCGCGTTTTTAATTCCAAGAGTTGTCAGCTCACGTAGAGACGTCTGTCATACAAAAAATCAAGTAGTTATAAGATCATTTTTCTCCAATCCACTAAAACTGATATGTAAGTAGCTAAAACAGAAAACAGATATACATTATTAATGTACATGTATGCATAGGTTTGTAGATATGGCTAATGATTGAGTGGCACTTGCCCAGAATATCACATTTGTAATGGAGACTGACCATGCGGCGGGAGACATATGGTTGAGAACCCCACTGCTTTGCCCAACCAACTTCCCTCAGCTGATCAAGTGCTTCTCTCACTGCATCACTATCTTTCTGCACCAAATGGAGAGCTATATTAGCAATAATTGCATAAACTGCAACAAATAGGCATAATTTGATTTTCTAAGAACTCAGCAAGATTTACGACATTTGACAATGGTTTGATACTGGATTACAAGTTACAGTCTTCTACTCAATTGAAGAAAAGTAGTTTAGTGTAATTCTCATGCCATATTTTTGTTAGGTTATCACAAGTGAGTTGGAGTTCCACATCGGAGAAATAATAAAAGAGTGAAGGACTAATAATACATGAATGGGTCAAAGACCTAATGTCTTAAGCTTTTGGGTCACGTTGGATTCCAAACATGTGTGTTAGTGTCTTGTGTACACGCATACGACGTGCAAGCTCCCCGATTCTCTCCCAACAACTGGCATCAGAGCTACAAAAGATTGATCTCGGGCTGGTGAGCCTCTTTAAAAGACACGATGGTGGTTCGAAAATTGATCTCGAACAACCTCTTCAGAAGACACGCGATGATGTTGAATTCTCGATGAAGGGCGCTTCTCCAAAGAGCTCTCGAGGGTGATGTTGAATTCTTGATGGGTTTAGCTAAAAATTGGTTCCAAGAAGTGGTTATAGCAGAGAATTGGCGATCAACGGTGTCAATTCTTAATGGAAGTTGACTCTCAATGAAGAAAGTTGGGAGTGATTAGCCAAGAATTGGTGCCGCGGTGATTGAAGAGAAGTGTGATAAAGTGAGAGGGAGCTCTTGATGTGATGAACTCACTTGTGAGGGGGAGATTGTTAGGATTTCACAATTCACAAGTGAGTTGGAGTCCCACATCGAAAAATTAATGAAAAAGTGAAGGACTAATAATACATGAATGGGTCCAAGATGGCAAGACCTAATGGCTTAAACTTTTGGGTCAAATTGGGTTCCAAACATGTGTATTGGTGCCTTGTGTACTAATTAAACTTATTTATAGTACTTTACTACCTTTACACTACTTTTTTATGTCTAAGGTCATTTATGAGGAATCATATAAATCGCAATTAGAAAAGAAAGATTAAATAAAAAGTGCATGAATGAATTTAGCAAACAAAAAAGAAAGATTAAATAAAACCTCCTTAATCCTTGCAAACAAATATAGAAGATATTAAATCATTGAATAAAGTTTTCATTCTTCTGTGCATTTAATCAAATTGAGATCAAACTCAGAAGACTCTAAATATTCATTGCAAAATAAGAATCGAACGCACTCTCAATAGTAATTTTCATGATTAGAGATGGTTTTTCTTTGTGAGCCACTAAATTGATGGAAAAAAACTATAGTAAAGTGAAAAAAGGAGGGGGAACCTTTTCAATGGCGGAATCGAGAGAGGTGAAGTCGATGGTTGGAGCAGCTGAGGAGGAAGAAGCCCTAATCCCCCATTTCCTAGCGCAGCTGCAGCAGTACTTTCTGTGATACTCCAATACTAATTGGGCTGTAGGCTTTGTAAAGAGAGAACCGCCTACGATCGGCAAAGAGATCCACATTATCATCCCCTCCTTTTCTCACTTCTTTCTCTACTGTGTGTTTTGTGTGTGAGAGAGAATGAAAAATTAGGAAAGAGATACCGTTACTTTGAGGATAAACTGATAAGGTAGGTTTGGCGGGAGGCATTTTTACACTTGTTTTAAGTTTTATTTTGTTAAAAAAATACTCCATAAATATAATAAATTGTGTGGAATGGTATTCCGAATTCACAGAACCCGACCCACTAACGATCCCTGAATAATCAATAGAGCATTTGATTTTAAGAGGCCCGGCCCATGGAAAGATATGTCCAAATTGAGCACTTGGAGAACCGTTCTTCTCTAGTTCAAAATTAGGAATAGCATTATTCTCTACTTATTACCCAGAGTACTCTTTCAGTCTTTCTGGTCCTAATGCATTTAATTATAATTAGTTGATACTTCATTATTCTTTGACGGACCGGTTATGACGACAGTTTTTTGAGCTACAATGACGGTTCATACCGTTGTCATAGCTCAGAAAACCGTCGTCATAGCCGGTCCGTCAACAGAATAGTCCGTTGGAGAACCTTTCTAACTTCATTATATATGAGTGTGGTTATAACATGCCACAACTATACTCATTATTTTGCATCTCACCTATGATTTTTTTGTCATCAAAACATTATTAGGCTGAAAATTAATAAAAATAATATTTTTTTTGCGGAAAATTTTGTCAATTGTAAATCATTTAATACTTATGTACTATGTTTTATGACAAATTTTGTTTGGTATTTTATATACTTCTCCTATTTTAAAATATGAAATTAATATGAACTTTTGAAATCAATTTATAATATTTTTAATTACAAATACTCAAGGGAAAAAATAATTCGATAAATATAGCATTTGAGACACTTAAAATTTATTTGAGAATAAGGTGGAGTCTTATGATCTAGTGGGCGATGAATTATCGATCAAAATAGTAGATTTTGGAGAATTCTTCATCGATCCCAATTTTAATTTTAATTTTAATTTTTGGCTTGTTAACCGAGCATAAAAATATACTCCCTCCGTCCCAAAATAACTGCTCAATTTTGATTTTTTTTAGTCAAATTGACTATTTTTAAAATTAATAATTAAACATGTATAAATATATTTTTAACATTATAAAAATTGGTATTAGTAGTAAATTGTATATAATTTTTTTTGTTATAACCTCTGCACCTATATTCTGACAAAAATGATACAAAAAATAATTTTAAAAAATCATCTTCTAGAAAACATTTCATCGGAACCATCGGTGTAGTTTAGAGAACGATGTAACCAAGATGAAAATGACGAGATCGCAAAGGTCTTGAAAAAAAAATATTGGAGCTGTTAATTTTAATTTGTGCACTAGGATCAAATTTACGGACTCTCAAATCAAACTAAATTAAAATTTATTTCAATAGATATATGACTAAGCTATAATATTTGTGATGACGGGGCAACTACTAATATACACAATTATTTTCTTTCTTTCTTTCTTCAATTTCATGTTATACTAACTCTAATTAAAACAAAGCTTTGTGTTGAACCTGACATTAATACTTTTATCAAAGGTAAAAAGAACCTTTACTCCATTGTAATTGTCGAGTTATTAGCATTACTTTACTAAATTTTAAAAAAAATAAAATTGATTCACTAAACTTTTTAAAAAAAATTAATTAGGCTATTTCGTCCAATTTCACAAAGGGGTGTCAAATAACTTGCCCAATTTTCCTACATGACTTTTTTTAAAAAACAAATAATTTCTTATATGGCTTAAAAAAAAGACATGTAAATGTGGACTATCATTTTCCTCCCTCTTTCCTTGACCACCATTTTCTCTCTCCTCTTTCCCACTTTTTTCTTTCTTTTCTCTCTTTCTTCCTAATCACATACCCAATTCGATCCCATGAAGGAAAAATCAAAAAATACAGACCCATGAAGACCTAAACAAAAAATGCAAAATTGAGACAAAATTCCACACATCTCATCCTAATACACCTGAATTTGAATATACTGTTGTGTTCAGATTTGATCTATTATCAAATTTAGAAGAACAAATTTACAAGAAAGATAAATCTTCAAAATTTATTTATTTGCAAGATGGATAAATCTTCAAAATTTGTTGTTGAAGCTGCCAACAAAATCGAAACGGCCAATTATTATCATAAGGAACTGAACATAATCCATTTAAAATCCAAATTACCGTCGTCATAGCCATATGACGACATTTTTTGGCTATGACGACGGTACGGAACGTCGCCATAGCTATGTTCGTTTGTTCGTTAAAGAACCGGACTGTATATATATCATTTAAAGATAAAGATTTACCGTCTGAAATGAGATGTAAATGCTTGTCGGAGAGCAAAAAGACTGGACCAAAGACATAAACAACGAGGAGAGAGAGGATGAACCTCCTAGTGCATCGACAAAATCGCTTCATCGATAATAATTTTTAGTAAGGCTGATAGAATTAGGGGTTTGGAACATTTGTCTAAGTGAATTTGAACCAAGATTCGAAAAGTGAACAGATGATTTTGAACCAAGGTCGGCCTCTTCGGCTCCAGAGAGGACTTCGATTTCCAGATCTAGGGTTTCGTAGATGTGGATGTAGAGAGGCAGGGAGTACTGGGTGTTTGAGGCGGTCGAGGGTGAGGAAGTGGCCGGTGACGGGGTTGGAGCAGACGATGGGGAGTTTGAAGGAGTTGTTTCCAGATCTACGGTGACAATTTGAGCATATGTTCTGGGTTGAAGATGAATAACATGAGAGAGAAAAAAAAAGAAAAAAATACATAAAATTTAACAATTTATTTGGCGTCCGCCCAAGAAATTGGACGAAATGTGTTAGAGTTTATGCCCTAAAGGCCAATTCTTTAATGTAATTACTTAACATTTTTGATATTATATTTGATTAAATAAATGAATTATTTTATTACGGTTTTATTTACTGCGTTATATAAATGTTAACATAATAAAAGTCCTTAGAATAGTGATACAAATTATATGGCTTCAAGTATGCGACTTGAACATGAAATCATATAATTACAATTATTATTCTTAAATGTCCCTAGTCGAGTGTCATTGTTAATGAGACAACAATGATACATCGAGACTAGTATGCGAATTGACTGATGGCCAAATCTCATTGGTCATAAATATATGAGATATTGAGTTAATGCATAGGTACATGTTAGAGAACAATGTACTGGACAGACCCACCATGAGAATTCTACGTGGAACATTATGCAAAGTGTCATAAACAATTCTCATAGTGATAATGATGTAATGATCCTCCGACCTGAAATCACTATATTACTACACGAAAATTTATGTACTTTGATATCATCAAAGGTCACCTTTAATAGGGTGGACAATAAAGGTGATTATTGGGTATATCATGAATCGTGTGAGGAATATGAGTGATCTAGATGGAATTTAACCCTCCTATATATTAGGGGTGATATCCATAGGCCTCTTGATTGAGTAGGACTATGAAATGCATGATCATGCTCAAATAGTGATTTGTTTCATATAGTTTACTCATCGATCAAGAAAACTCAGATTATATTATGAAGAGGATGACATATTCTATGCCTCAAGTTTAATCTAGGATGTCAAGGTTAAAAGGATTAAATTACATTGAAACATTGATCACGAAAAGGTTGTATCGAATCACCGATCTTATTATTATTTGGGTAGCAATGATGCATTACTAGATGTCGCTCACTGTTTATAATTTTATAATATGATTTTAAAATTATTGCCAACATAATAATAACTTATAGGATCACACACTTAGAACGTAATTAAAAAAGAATTAATTTAAATTGTAAGAATTTAAATATATCAAAATAATTGATAGTGTTTAAATTACGAATTTAAATTAATAGGATAATTTGTATATATATGTATATTAAATAAGTAAGACTTAATTAAAATATAATATATATATAAATTTGGATTTTATTTTTTTAATTGGATTAGATTTTGGTTAATTTCTTTAACTGCTATATATATATGATATATCAGCCGTTTTTAGGGTATTCATTATTATCAAAAAACCCTAGCCGCTCTTAGAGAGAGACTAGAGAGAAAAATTGAGAAAGTCCAGATCCTTGGCGGCTAGTACCGCACCTTTGCTTGCTGCAGATCGTGTGACGATTCGCGGGACGTTCGTGTGGATACCGTAGAGACGCGGTTCCTTTGGATTGCGTTGAAAATTCGAAGTAGTTTCAGAATTTCCATCATCTCCGTTCAGGCTTGAATAATCGGTAAAATAAATCTAAACCTCTGAATTAATATATTTTTCGCATGGATCCTGTTTTAGGGTTTCAAAAAATTTTAATTTCCGCTACGTTTATGTGTCAAAATCCCTACAGAATGGCCCAACTAAAAACGTTGATGAAGCTCAATGGGCTAATTCCATTTTTTTAAAGTTTAGTGGAGTAATGCTGATAACTCGACAACCACAATGGGATAAAGGTCCTTTTTGCCCTTACTAAAATTATAAAGAAAAAAAAGGCATAAAATTTTATATATAAATAAAGGCTTAAATATAAATTACTATTCTATACTGTTGATATTTTTTCACTTCGGTGATTGACCTTTTAATTTTTTCAATCAGGTCATTATTAAACTATTAATTTTTCTATTTTGGTTCAACTAAAGTTGCAACGTCATAAATTGATGACGTGGATTACACACATGACATGTTAGTGCTTATGTGTTAAAAATGAGTCTTTTTTCAAAATTTCTTTTATCCTTTTATGTAAATAATAGGACAAAATGGTAAGAAAATATAACAAATTATTACTAAAAATAAAATAATATTATTTAAAAAAAATCAAAACAACAACTAAACGTAATAAAATAACAATTAAACTAAACTAAACAAAACAAAACAACAATTAAACAAAACATACATAATAAACCCCCAATTCATCTCCTAATCTCAAAGCAATCAAAATCCCTAGCAACAAATTTCTTTCAATTTCCTATCACGGTAATTTAATCTTTTTCATTTCTTTAATTTCATAATTTTGTTGGTCAAATTATAGTTTTTGTTCAAATCAATAATATTTTTTAATTTTTTATTTTGAAAATTACATACGCAGATCTTCGTGAAAACCCTCACCGGCAAGACCACCTTGAAGGTAGAAAGCTCCGACACACTCGATAACGTCAAGGCCAAAATCCAAGACAAGGAAGGAATCCCGCCAGACTAGCAACATTTAATCTTCGCCGAAAAACAATTGGAAGACGACAGAACCCTAGGCGACTACAACATCCAAAAGGAATCCACTTTCCACCTCGTTCTCCCTCTCCGAGGCGGTATGCAAATCTTCTTGAAAACTCTCACAAAAAAAACCATCACCTTAGAGGTGGGGAGTTCTGACACAATCGACAATGTTAAGGCCAAGATTCAGGACAATGATGTAATAATTTGGCTCTAAGGACTGAGATGGTAGATTTCGAAGATGGGTGGTGAAGAAGGAGAAGATTTTGACGACAATGAATCTAGGTTTTGAAGATAGACGTGGGTTTGCTTATGTCGAGTGCGGTGGTGGGTGATCGAGGGTGGGGGAGATGGTTGCTGGTGATGGTTGTAGAGATGTTACAGGCGAATAATTGTAATATCTTTTGCTTTTAATATCTATTTTTATGTTAGTTTAGTGTTGTCTGTTTTATTTAGTTGTTTATGCGTACTATTATTTTGCCCTTTTAATTAAGGAATTTCTTAACATGTGCTCTAAGGATACATGTTAAGCACACAGTTCAAAGGAATATTCTTTTGAATTGTTTGTATATTTTCTTGAACTTGGTGCATATACAAAAATCAAAAGAATATGCACACAATTCAAGAAAATATTCTCTTAAACTGTGTGCTTAGCATGCGCCCTTAGGGCACATGTTAAGAGGACCCTTTAATTAATTAAAATAACATTAAAAAGAAATTGAAAAATGATTTTTTTTGACACATCAACACTTAAATGACACATATTAAAGTTATTTCATCGATTTATGACGTGACAATTTTAATTGAATGAAATTAAAAAAAATTGATCGTTTAATGATTTAATTGAAAAAATTGAATGGTCAATCACCAAAATGAAAAAAGATCAACATTTTAAGATAATAATTTATATTTAACTATTTAAGCCATAAATAAATAGAGTATTGTAATGCATTGAGATAAATATGTGTTTGAATAAAATTGCAAAACATATATGTATATGAGATATGATAAAATTATAATAAAGCAACACTTATTAGACATTTATATAAAAAAATTGAAATTAATATCTTAACATTTTTCATATAAATATAGGCTTATTTTCGATCGACATTCCATCAAAACTAAAATAATTTGGACAGAATACTTTGTCGGATATAATTGTGTCGAAAAAAAGCTATTTGGATAGAATTCCGTCAGAATTATATAAAACAATGGCGTTCCGGGGCGTGCACTAACCTTGACGGAAAGGGCACTACCATGTAGGGGTGTAAACGGATATATACGGATCCGGATATCAGTGTATCCGTATCTGAAAAATTTAATCCGCATCCGTATTCGTATCCGGTATCCGGCGAATTTTGAAAATATTATCCGTATCCGGTATTCGGAATAATATCCGAATACGGATAATATCCGTTTCCGTTTTCGTATCCGGCAGATTTAAAAACTAAGATTTTTTTTTTGCTAAATTACCAAGATTTTATTTAATTACTATATATTAATGAATGTAAGCTATTAATATATATGTAACAAACTGATAGTTATAGTTTTGTAAGTTAATATATATATATATATATATATATATATATATGTAAGTTATTAATTAATGAATTTAAGTTATTAATGAATGTAAGTTATTAATATATATGTAACAAGCTAATAGCTATAATTTTGTAAGTTAATATATATATATGTAAGTTATTAATATATATGTAACAAGCTAATAGCTATAGTCTTGTAAGTTAATATATATATAAGTTATTAATGTATATATATATATATATATATATACATATGTAAATTATTAATAAATATGTAACAAGTTAATATCTATAGTTTTGTAAGTTAATATATATATATATATATGTAAGATATTAATTAATGAATGTAAGTTATTAATATATATGTAACAAACTAATAGCTATAGATAGTTTTGTAAGTTAATATATATATATATATATATATATATATATATATGTATGTGTGTGTGTGTGTGTGTGTGTGTGTGTGTGTAAGTTATTAATTAATGAACGTAGGTTATTAATATATATATATATACGATAAGGATCTTAGTCTCATCCAACTAAAAACTCACCCAACTCACCCCCCTTTCGCGACGGACCGGGCGACGGTTTGGTCCGTCGCTATATATACAAATGTCGTCTATATGTTGTCCGTCGCTATATTTTGTCTGTCAGTAAAAACTAAGACAATGATTGTATATATAGCGACGGACCAAACCGTCGCCCGGTCCGTCGCTAAAGGGGGGTGAGCTTGGGTGAGCTTTTAGTTGGGTGAGACTAAGATCCGGACCGTATATATATATATATATATATATATATGTAAGTTATTAATTAATGAATGTAAGTTATTAATATATATATATATAGGGCTATATATAACTACACAGCTGTGTAGCTACACAGTAGGCTATAACGACAGTTTTCTAGGGTTATAGCGACGGTTTGTCTGTCGCCATAGATATTCTGTCTATAGCGACAGACAAACCATCGCTATAGCCCTGAAAAATCGTCGTTATAGCCTACTGTGCACTACACAGCTGTGTATTTATATTTTTCCCATATATATATATAAATTAATAACTTATATATATGTAAGTTATTCGGATATACATACATATATATGTATAAGTTATTAATTAATGAATGTAAGTTATTAATATATATATATATATATAAGTTATTCGGATACGGATTCCGAATACGGATACGAATCCGAATATCGGATTCCGGATATCCGCCGAATATATTTACGGACAGATGTTAAACGAATATGAATACGCCTATATCCGTATTCGTATCCATTTATTTGCGGATACTTTTAAACCGAATACGGATATATATATATATATATATATATTTTTCGGATACGAATAATATCTGCTTTTTTTCGAATACGGATACGGACAAATACGAATTTTCCGATTACCATTTACAGCCCTACTACCATGGAATAATATCGACAAATTTTTTGTCGAAAATATCCTCATTTAGGTCAAAACATTTCTGACGAAATTTCATTTTTCATTTCCAACTTTTCCTCTACATATTCCCAGCAGCGGCGGCGCTCATGTCTTCCTTTATCTCCTCCTACCTCCATCTCCTCCGACCTTCACCTCCTCTCTCCGGCGGCGACACCCCTCCGTTATTTCTCCTCTCCGACGACGCGCTTCTCTTGATCATTAGGGCAGTTGCGGCGTAGCCCTAAACAAATCTCGTCGCGGCCTTCTTCCTCCTCCGGCGAAGCCACAGTGGTACTCTCCTAGTATACCTTCTCTCAATTTCCAGATCCCTCAATTTTCTCCAGGTAATTTTCATTCTTTCCTTTTACAATTGGTTGTATTTTTATTTAATATTGAAAAAGTAGATTTTGGCTCTGTTTTTGCAGAATTGTATACATTGTGTAATTAGTTAGTGGATTGGTTTGAATTAATTTGTAGATTTTAAAGTTGCCTTGAAAAAGATTAATTTGTGGATTGTGTAATCACTTAGAGTTGCCTATTATATTGTGAGTATTCACTTAATTAGATGTTGCGGATTAAAAAAAATAGTTTGTGGATTGATTTGTATTATATATTGAAAAAGTACAATTTTGAATTACTTTATGGATTGATTTCTGATTATCAGTAGTTGTTCATAATGAGTAGGATGTTGTTTATTTCTGGGTTTTTGATTATCAGTAGCATGTTTGGTTTTGACATGGTCTTTTTGCAAGATGAAATGTAATTGACTTTACCATAATTTTGATTGCGGGTGTTGTGGCTATTTCCGACTAAATTTCCTAGGTATTAGGTAAGATAATAAAATATGATGTTATAATCTAATATAATAGTTTAAAAAGAACAAAAATTTTAAAATAAACTAAATAACATTTACTTAATTTTTCATTACTTAAAATATAAACAAAAAGTCTAGGCGGACATTAGTTTTGTGACATTTTAGCGATATTTTTTTTGACTCCTGTCTGTACAAACCTTGTTTTTTGTATGTATCTAAATTATACCTAAAACACTGTTTTCTGTAAAAATTTCAGTTGGAATAAATACTATACATTTTTTGAGAGTTACTAAAAAAAAATGTCGCTAGAATGTCACAAAACCAATGTCGCCGTAGAAGAACTCAAATATAAATTATGTAGCATTTACTTAGATTGACTAAATAAATATAATATAATATAATAAATTAAGTAACATTTACTTAGTTTTGTATTTCTAAAATAAAAAATAATAATAATAATTCAATAAAATATAATATAATAAATTAAATAATATAATATAAAAAAAAGAAAATAGAATAAATTAAAATAATATAAAATTTTAAAAAATAATAAAAAACATTTATAAAATAAATTAAAACTAAATTGTATAACATAAAAGAAAATAAAATGACTTAAAATAAAATAAAATAAATTTAATTTAAAGGTATAATAAATTAAATTAAATTAAAAATATAAAATAAATTAGCATAAAATATAATATAATAAAATAAAATAAATTAAAATACAACAAAAATAAAATAATATAACATAATATATTATACAACATCATATAACAAAGTGAACATAATAGTATTTGCTTAGTTTTCACTATTAAATAAAAAAAATACATATATATATATATATATATATATATATTATAATAAAATAAATAAATTAAAATAACAAAATAAACTAAATATGTAGCATTTGCTTAGTTTTCCACTGCTAAAATAAGTTAAATACCTCTTCATGTAGTTTACTTAAGAACTTATAAACTCGTTCGACATTCACTCATTAGGAGTGAATAGTCCTTAGTCTGTGACTGTTTCTGGATGTTATGTCTCTCACTTAGGTTGACACCAACAACTTGAGTACATATTTTTTTTATTTTGAGGACTTTTCGACTAGGATCTCTGCATGTTTTTCGAGTGCATACTTGGATTAAGTTGTCTTGGTCTATTTCGTGTATTTGGAGACCATGGAAAGGTGTTGTCAAAATTTCCTTAAAGCAGAAAAAAATGAAGTGTTGACACTATGAGGAGACGCATCCAGGAATGGGATAAAAGTTAGACCCCTTTAGACTAGAGATGAAGATATGTAGGATTCATGCATTGAACGCATATGTTAACCTTGGTCTGATTGTGCCTTTTGTTCAATTAAAGATGTCAAACGATCAGAGTTGGATGTATCGTAGGATGCTGCCTGATGGGAGGGAATTAGTTACTAAGTATCATAATGGTGTGTGCAAATTTTTAAACTTCACAAATGAACATGCTGATGATCCGAACGGAAAGATGAGATGTTCTTGTGCCAAGTGTAAAAATTTGATTTGGAAAATAGCTGACAACATCAAATTTGACTTGTTTTCACTTGGGTTTGTGGATGTATATTTCGTATTGATTCATCACGGGAAATCAGTTGAGGTGAGAGACTTGAATGAATTGACATCAGTTAATTTTGGCGTTATTGTAAGATTTTGAGTCCAATTATTATGGACGTTTAGAAGAAGTGGTTGTGCTCAATTATCCTATGGGTAAAAAGGTAGTTACATTTAAGTGTCACTGGTTTGTAGCTTACAAGGGTATTAAAGTTGACCGTAATCGAATCATCCCAATAGACTTTATATTATCTCAATTTTATTAAACTAATGATAACTGAATTTTATCCTAACAATTATCAACTTTATATTATCTCAATTTTATTAAACTAATGATCAATTCTGTGAAACTTATGAAAATTACTAATGACTTCAAGATCAATTAACTACCATTGCTTTTAATCAGATATTGGAGAATTAAGTCTATAATTTTTATGCTTCACTTAGAATGACACACTTCCTTTTCCTTCAAATCCACCACCCCACCTTGTAAATCAAGAACACAATAGTAGATATAACCATCTCTTAATGAATTATACCAATATCTACGTAATTCCACAACTGATAGAATTAAATAGAACATCTTAGTTAACTAATCTATTATACCTCTATGTGAATTATAATTAAAGATGGTTTAATCACAAATTTTCATAAGATTACGTGCGATGCATAAGTATATCTCTATACTAATCATAAATTACGACTCCCAATGCCCTGCAGAAATCACAATCACACGCCACTATGATTAGGTCTAAACCCACAATCTTTCTCTCGAATTCTTATAGGTTGTTAAGAAATTGGTGATCAAGCAATTAATAAATTAAGCATAAACCATAGTAGACAGGGTTGAAATTAGTCTCCCTGAATTAATATAGAAGCATGTCAAACTTTGTTACACATAAAGATCTATCATAGACTTAAAAAGTAATTTAGTTCATGATAGATGAATAACAAACTGAAATCCACGTTGATACTAGCATTCTGAATACAAAGGTGAAGATAAAAAGTAAAAACTGTAAGTAGAATTGCTGCTCTTCTTCAATCTCATTCGCGTTCTTCGTGCTTGAAATCCATGCTTCAATCCTCCAAGTGTGATCCTCCAAGTAGGGTTCTGTTAATGATAAAGAATGAATGTTCTTTTCCTTCTATTTGCCTCTTTATTCCTTCCTAATTCGCGTATGAAATCACGCCCCAAGAGATACTCAAAATCCTTCTCCAAGATGGAAACCTCCTTTAACTGCCGTGCACCCCGCCCCGGCGGGTGTTTTGTACTGAGAATGCCCTCCCCGGCGGGTGTTTAATAATTCTGAAAATATGTTCCCCGCCCCGGCGGGTGATTTGGCCTGTGAAAGCCTGGCCCGACGGGTGTGCTGGCTGAAATATGCATTCTTTTGCCTTTAAGTCCTAATCTCCATCCAATCCAATTCCTGCAACGCAAACATAGAAAACGAGTAAAACAACACTAAAACTACTCGAAGTAGCAAGGAATCAAGCTAGAAAGGTTGTCGATTCGTAGGTATAAAACTAACTCATCAAATATCCTCAAACTTGAGACCTTGCTTGTTGTCCTCAAGCAAAACACAATGCAAATGCAAACTAACTATATGCCTACGAATTCAGCTGTCAGACAGTATAAAGCTCATAAAGATTGCCTCAGAGAAATCAAAATAGATATAAACAACAAATTTAGCCGAAACATGTCAGCAGTTCAAATCAATCAATAAATCAACGCCTATTATTACTGATGTCGTGTGTGTGCTTGACAGTCATGATAACCAACTACAGTGCAAATATATCACATAATACGCTTCTTAGAAGGAAAACACAGCTTTAACTTAAGAAATTGTGTAACAAACTACACTCAGCTAAGACTCAACATAAACCAAGTCAGAAGTCAATATGGGAGAATTTTGTGCAATGTCTAGTTCCCTTAGGCTCTTCAGTGTCACCCAATTAGAGCTTTCGACCAACGACTCCCAAATCAGACGGTTTTAGGGTGCTGAGTATAAATACACTCCTTAGGGCGTACTTACTCGAGTAACAAAGGCCACAGAACTAAACTAGTCACGGTGTATATTCATATTTTTTCCTTCTTTTATTTCTTTTTTTTATAGATAGCTCTTATATATTCCCCCAAGCTTAGGTTTCTACCAAATCCTAGTCATCACCACTAGTTCACTGAATTTCTTTCATTAAACCTCAATTTCCCTCAAGAAGTCAATTATGTCAATATTCAAACTAAGTTAGCCTACATGGTCATTCTATTGTGTTATCCGGTTACAACAGTGTCAAACAAGCAAAGATTTACGTTATGGTCTGAAATTACATCTATGCTTTAGTTATCATTACCGTTCAATGTCTATGCAATTCCAGTCTCATCACAGGCTAAGATAACTTCATACTTACCGACATGCTAGAATCATGCAACATGAATAAACTATGTGCGAATAACAACTAACTAACTAAACAAATCATTTTTTTTGGTTTTCTGATTTTTTTCAAATTTTATATTTTTTTTCCAAATATATGCAATTAAATGAACTACTATGCAACTATGTAACTAAATGAACTAATATGCACTACTATGCTCTAAACAAAAACAATCATGATATGACGTACAATACCACCAAACTTAGAATGTGCAATGCCCTCATTGTGAATAAAATAAGAATTAAAGTATTGAGGACTGCCCTGAACAGCTACGGGTCAGGCTTGACCACCTCAACATCTGAATCCGAATGTGGATAAGTTGGGAGTGGCTGAGGAGTTGGGAACTGGAACGGCTCAACAGATTTGTTTAGCCGTGCAAACGCCTCGGCTACTGCAGCATTGAAGCTATTCTGCGTATCAAACATGTGGCTCTGTCGTGCTGCTAACCGGTCGGCCTTTTTATCCTCTAATTTGCTCCGGTCATCCAACTGTCGCTGAAGCATCCGGAACTAGGAGCTAAACATGAACTTCGACGTGCGAGATGTGCTCGACGTTGTAGCGTCCCCCTCCTCAGGTAGTATATCATCTGCAAACTCTTCATAATCTGCCTCCTCTACTTCCTCATTGTCCGCATCCGCTGCTACTTCCTTCTCCTCTTCTGAGTTTGAAGGAAATATGAAACCGAGTCCTCGCGGATGCGACGTACCCCCTTTCCACACTGAGTATCTAGCAATCAATCTACTGTCCAGCAGCTGCAGTGGTTGCTGTACCGGCTCCTTGGCTGCCCACCTAACATCAGCGCGGCGGCTCAACGCATAGATAAGGGACGAATGTGGCAATCCCGGAATAGGCCCTCGCAAACATCGGCGGATTGAGAAGTTTATGATTGCCCCTATGTTAATGGCGAAGTCTTTTATGATGGCGTACAATAATGAAACTTTTTCTTTGGTGATTTCGCTAGTGTGCTGTGAGGGGAGAAACTTGGCACATAGGAAGGCGTTCCAAATTTTTTCGTAGAGGCTCAAATCCTTACGTAAGAACAGTGTACCCCTTTCTTGCCTTTTAACCACAGTCTCGGGCCTGCAGATTTCTGTCAGAATTTAATCGTAATCTGGCCCATTATCTCGAAAAGCTGTGTACTGGCACACTGTAGGCGCTCGTAGGTTGTAGTAGTCATTGATAGCCGCAACATTGAAGGACACCATCTTGCCCTTGACGAACGCTGTAAATGGAGCTTTATCTTTGGCGTTCGCGTAGAATTCCTTAACCACTGCTACCACCGTCGCGTCGGGCTGATCAGTGAAGGTGTCCCACCCTTGCTCGATAATTTGGTGTCCTATCTCACCATCAAATTCATCGGGCCGAAGGCCTCGTTCTGGGGTGAGTGCCTTGTTTGCCAAATAATCAAATCTGTCTACGGCTAAGGCACTGATGAATTTCTTGCGGTCAAACTGTCTTGTGGGGGTGGATGGACAGTGTGAAATCTTGTGTGAAACATTTTATCAAACAATTAGTGGACAGTGTCAATGTTGCTTTATAATGGTTACTTCCAATTTCAGTTCTTCACCCAAATTGGTCTTACAAAGCAAACTAAAACATGATATTTCCAATTTTAAAAATCTCCCACCCCAAATCAGTACCCAACATACAATTACTCCAAACTTTCAATTTCCCCAATTGATTACCCAATTTAAACCAATAACTCAATCTGTTACAGAATAAATCAAAGTGTATTGTTTGTGAATGCTTACCCGTTGAAGTTGTATGTTTCTACAAGCTTGGATTGATTTTCGACTTTTGCACAGATCCACTTCAGGCCCCCCACAGACGAGTGGCCAAGCAGACGTATCTAACAGAGAGGTGAAGAGAATCTTGGAGAAAATAGTAAACCTGAACCGCAAGACAGTTTGACCGCAAGAAATTCATCAGTGCCTTAGCCGCATACAGATTTGATTATTTGGCAAACAAGGCATTCACCCCTGAACGAGGCCTTCGTCCCGATGAATTTGATGGTGAGATGGGGCACCAAATCATCGAGCAAGGATGGGACACGTTCACTGATCAGCCCGATGCGGCGGCGGTAGCAGTGGTTAAGGAATTCTACGCGAAAGCCGAAGACAAAGCTCCATTTACAGCGTTCGTCAGGGGTAAGATGGTGTCCTTCAGTGCTGCGGCTATCAATGACTACTACAACCTACAAGCGCCTGCAGTGTGCCAGTACACAGCTTTTCGAGATAGTGGGCCAGATTACGATAAAATTCTGACAGAAATCTGCAGGCCCAAGATTGTGTGGCTAAAAGGCAAGAAAGGGGTACACTTTTTTAAGTAAGGATTTGAGCCTCTACGAAAAAATTTGGAACGCCTTCCTATGTGCCAAGCTCCTCCCCTCACAGCACACTAGCGAAATCACCAAAGAAAAAGTTTCATTGTTGTACGCCATCATAAAAGACTTCGCCATTAACATAGGGGCAATCATAAACTTCTCAATCCGCCGATGCTTGCGAGGGCCTATTCCGGGAGAATTGCCACATCCGCCCCTAATCTGTGGGTTGTGCCGCCGCGCTGGTGTTAGGTGGGCAATCGAGGAGCCGGTACAGCAACCACTGTAGCTGCTGGACAGTAGGATGATTGCTAGATACTCAGTGTGGAAAGGGGGTATGTCGCATCCATGAGGACTCGGTTTCATATTTCCTTCAGACTCGGATGAGGAAAAGGAAAAAGCAGCGAATGCGGACTATGAGGAAGCAGAAGAGGCAGATTATGTAGAGTTTGCAGATGATATACTACCTGAGGAGGGGGATGCTACTACGTCGAGCACAATTTGCACGACGAAATTCATGTTTAGCTCCCAGTTCCGGACGCTTCAGCGACAATTAGATGACCGGAGCAAATTAAAGGATAAAAAGGTCGACCGGTTAGCAGCATGACAGAGTCACATGTTTGATACGCAGAATAGCTTCAATGCTGCAGTAGCCGAGGCGTTTGCACGGCTAAGCACGTCTGCTTAGCCGTTCCAGTTCCCGACTTCTCAGCCACTCCCAGCTTATCCATTTTCGGATTCAGATGTTGAGGTGGTCGAGCCTGACCCATAGCTGTTCAGGGCAGTCCTCTATACTTTAATTCTTATTTTATTCACAATGATGGCATTGCACATTCTAAGTTTGGGGGTACTGTACGTCATATCATGATAGTTTTTGTTTAGAACATAATAGTGCATATTAGTTCATTTAGTTGCATAGTAGTTCATTTAATTGCATATATTTGATATATATATATATATATATATATATATAATTTGAAAAAATCAGAAAACCACAAAAAGATTTATTTAGTTAGTTGTTATTCGCACATATTTTATTCATGTTGCATGATTCTAGCATGTCGGTAAGTATGAAGTTATCTTTAGCCTGTGATGATACTGGAATTGCATAGACATTGAACGATAATGATAACTAAAGCATAGATGTAATTTCAGACCATGACGTAAATCTTTGCCTGTTTGACACTGTTGTAACCAGATAGCACAATAGGATGATCATGTAAGCTAACTTAGTTTGAATATTGACATAATTGACTTCTTGAGGGAAATTGAGGTTTAATGAAAGAAATTCAGTGAATTAGTGGTGATGACTAGGGTTTGGCAGAAACCTATTTATTAAAAAAAAGAGAGGAGAAAATATGAAAAAAAATATGAATATACATTGTTTGCCAAAATACGTACTAGCAAAACATGCAAGTATACGCGATCGAATAGAAGTAAAGTAGCAAATAGAGTATCGTATCCCACAAAGAATTGTATAAAATAACTATCACCAACTAACTTTATATTAAACCAATTTTATTAAACAAATCGATAATTGTTGTGAATTTATGAAAAACTATATGAATTAACTAATTAAACTTTAACTACCAAGAATTGGTTGCAGATTAAAAAGGCTTAGGATCACAACTTCCCTTGATGCTTTACTTTAATGTCCACAATTCCTGTTGAATTAAATCAGTTAACATGGATTGTTGATCGAGAACTCACGAGTATCTATAAGCATCTTTCAATGAACATATAGACAAATCCTCCCAAATCCAATAAAGATTAGAATTAGAAAGAGCACTCTAATAAACCAATTCGCTATATCTCTATGTGAATTGGAGTTAACAAGAATTTGAAGCACATGTTCTTATTTAGATCACATAAGGATATAGGTATATCTCTATTCTATACACAAATTACAAGTTCCCACACATGCAGAAATTATAATCTTATGTTATTATATCTAGATTCAAATTCATATTCCATTCATCAATTTCATACGAATTATCCCACTAATTACTGGTCAAGCAATTAAATAATTATGCACAAGATACAATAGACAATCCAATATTAACCGATAGTAATTCCCAGAAAAATATATTAATTAAAGCTACTCATCAAGTTCCGTTGTAATCCTAAATAAAAGTTTAGTTCATAATGAATAAGGAAAACATCATCCGAATAAATAATCCAAACATCCCAGATAATTATAAAGTCTAAGAATTTAGAGAAGAGTAGAAGAAACTTGTCAGATTGCTCCTAATTCTCCTTCGTGTCTTTAGCCTCTGAAATCTCCTTCGTGTTTCTTTTGATGTTCTCTCTGCAAATTGTCTTTCAAAATTTCACGATACGTCTTTTATCAAGTCTTTTCCTCTTTGTATTGGACCAAACCCTGCTCCTGATTCTTTTTCCTCAAAATCAACTTAGCATCAAAATCACCCAACATTGGGCGTGGCCTAGCGCACTAGGCGCTAGGTTTAGTGCATTCCAAGCGCACTATGCGCTAGACAAGGACTAGGTAATTACAAAAATGCCACTCAACCCCAATTTTAATGATTTTTAATTCTTTTCTTCTCTCAAATGACCAACTTATACCTTCACCTCTATCCTACAAAAAATAAACACAAAAATTAATAAAAAGATACTAAAAACACTTAAGGATAACAATAATTAAGCTAAACAATACCTGATTTATAGGTATAAAACTCACTCATCAAATATGCCAAACTTAATCAATTGTTTGTCCCCAACAATGCAATAATGCAAATGCAACATATCTATATGCCTACGAATTCAGCCATCAGTCAGTATGAAATCGTGCAAATATGCCTCAGAGGTATCAACGATAGATTCAAACAATAAATCCAAACAAGCCAATTCAATAACTCATATCAATCTGTAAATCAAAACCTGGTATAACTGATGTAGTGTGTGTGCGCTTAGCAACCATAAAAATCAACTACAGTTCAAATACATTGCATAATATGCTTCTTAGAGAGAAAACACAATTTAACTCTAGAATCTCTGTAACAAGTTACGCTTCGGCTAGAATTTTCACAATCACCAAGTTCAGGGTCAATACAGGATTTACTTCTTTTATTCACTCACGAAGGCATCCTTGCTCTTACTCGTGTTTACACTTGACTGTACAATGTCTAGTTCTCTTAGGCTTTTCAATGGTACCCATGTATCGAGACCATACGGCTTTAGGGCGCTGAGTGTAAAGACATCTCCTAGGGCTTACTTACTCAAGAAACAAAGGCTACAGAACTAAACAAGTCAACGTGTTTATTCATATGTGTCTATATATATATTTATATTTCTTTTTCCTTTTTCTGCATTTTTCATTTTTTTTTTCAATTTAAATTCCATATTTTCCTCCAAACTTAAGTTTCTGCGTCATCCTAGCTTTTACCACAAGTTTATCGATTTTCCTTCATTAAAACAAAGATTTCCCCCAAGCAAACAATTATGCAATCATTTAAACTAAGCTAATCAAAATATGGCCAACCTAACGTGCTATCCGGTTACATCAATTTTAAATAGGATAAAATTTACATCATGATACGAAAATATATCTATGTCTCAGTTGTCAATACTGTTAAACCATATGTATAATCTCAATCTCATCATAGGTCAAGTTAAGTTCACGCTAACTGATCTGCTTGGATTCATAATATGATCTAACTAACTAAATGCAACAGTAAACACAATTATTTTTGTGATTTTTGGTTTTCCAATTTTTTTTATATATACATATGTTACACGCGAAATCAAACTACGCTACATGCAAATATATGAATCCAACTACATTAACTAAATGCACTCTATCTAAAAACAATCACCCCAAATTTATTAATGACAATGCCCTCATTGTATAAATATTTGAGAGTTAAGCACTAAGGACTTCCCTGAAAGATCGAAGTTTTACTCCTTGTTAGCATCATCTGCATTAGCGTCGACCTCGGGAGCTGAATCAGTTGGAGGGTACACCGACAAAGGTGGAGGTGGTGGGCATTGATACGGAGCTGCTGCCGCATTCATCCTGCTAAACATCTCTACTAATGCGGCATGACAACTCAAATGGTAAGAATATATCTCATGTTGACACTGAGCTAGCACATCCTGTTTGCTATTCATTTGGTCAAGACTTTGTTGAATTTGGGTAGCCACCACGTCAATCCGCCTCGTAATGTCTTCGGCAAAATTATTTGGTGGCGTAGAACTACTAGCCGCAGTAGGGGGTTGAATTGGTTGCTCAACCGGCTCTATAATGAAGCCTAGTCCTCTCGGATGTGATTCGGCCCCGACCCATACCCTGTATCTATCTATTGCTTTGTGATTAATTAGGGGTAAAGGCATCAGAACTTCTTCCTTATCATTCCATTGAACCCCTGCTTGCCGACACAATACTGTAATTAAAGAAGGGTGAGGTAAACCACCTCTAGTTCCTGGCTGAATTCTGTTCAAGATAGATTCATGGATCACCTCCCCAATGTCAACTGATTTATCTTTCGCAATGCAAAACAACAAGGCAGCCCTTTGACTGATCACGTCGCTCATATGCCTACACGACATCAACTTTGCACAAATGAAGGCGATCCAAGCTTTACCATATCGGCTTAGCTTTGATGTAGGGAAATGTCGTGCTTCTTGCTGATCTGTTAATGCCCATTCCGTCCCTGGTTCACATAGGGCTACAATCACCTCACTATAATCCAAATCATGTTTCATATATTGCTGATAATCACTGCTTCTGATCTTGGATAACCATAATGTGCATTGATTGCTTTACGTCCCATGTTGACTGCTCGGCCTCGAACCATAATAGTGTTGCCATCAGCCTCAGTTGCATTGACATAAAATCTCTGACAATCCTAACCGCCGCCGGCTCAGGTTGAGCAGTAAAAGCTAACCAATTGCGGCTTGATATTATTAAGGCAAGTTCTCCGTCTTGAGCTTTCGGTAGCAATCCCCGCTCAGGGATTAAAGGTCTTCCAGCCAACCAATTTTTATAATGTTCAGATGCTTCATAACTTTGGAATCGCTTCTTGTCAAATTTTCCTGTAGCTCCTGAACTCTCTCCTCTCTGTCGCTTACGAGCTATAGATGTGAGTGTCATTTTCTTGCCCAAACAAAAATAGAGTTCAACCCCCTCAGAAGCCAAAAGATATCTTTGAGGCACAATATCAAACAGTTGGTGTGCGATGTTCTGAACAACCTTTGACAAACTTTCCCCCAAACTTGTTTTGTACCAAATCTGTTAATTAAGCAAGCCTATTATCCTTCCAATGCAATACATTCAGCTATTAAGAATACCGAAACCCAATTGAGTGCTCAAACAACCATATTTAATGTATTTGTCAATGTATGTACTAGTGCACCCTCCAGTTGCAATTTCAAGTAATCAAAGCAAAATATTTGTTAAACTTGTTTATATCATTGGATTGTATACCCATTGAATTGATGAACAACTTTTTTTTTTCACTTGATGCTTGGGATTCAATCCGTACATTTGGGAGTTGTAATTAGAAGTTTGGGATTTTGATTTGCTTTGGGAAAGAGAATCGGTGATGTATTGGGTCAGAGAGGGTGAAGGATTGAGTTTTATAGTGTTTTTGGTAGGAACAGGAGAGTAGAAGAGAGAAGCCTGAAGATTTTGTATTGGAAGAGGGGAGTAGGCTGCAGACTTAAAACGAAGTTGAACTTCGGTATGGATTAAAACTCGATCGGCTATATAGATTTTTTTTTCTTCATGTGTATTGCCAAGCGCACTAGGCGCTGGAAGCCAAGCACTTATGAGGTCAATTGCAGAATGTCCTTTGTCAAATCCTCAAATTTTTAATTAATTAGATTAGTTTAGCTTAGTTTAGATAATTTGTTTTTGAATTAATTTGTTAGTTCAGTATTAGTTAGTTAATTAGTTTAGTAAATTTAGTTTGTACTAAGTTCTTTATTGTAAATTGAAGTTTAATACGGGTTATTTGATTTCAGGAACCACAAGCGTGAGCCATGAAACACAAAAGCAACAACCTCCCTAACTGTTAGCGCTTAGTGCGTTTGGCATGCCCAAAAGCAAGCGCCTAATGCGCTACAACATTGTGAGTGCCCTGCCTGACAGCGCATTAGGCACCCAAACAAGTGGAAAGCTAGCGCCTAGTGCGCCCAATCCCTTAAGGCTAGTGCCTAATGCGCCCAGCCAAGCTAACTTGCAGCGCCTAGAGCGCCAGCCTGGTGCACTGCTCCCTGTCGCCCAGCGCCTAGTGCACCCGACCTAAACAAAAGTCAGCGCCTTGTGCGCTTGGTAATACACATGAAGAAAAAAAAACTACATAGTCGATTGAGTTTTAATCCATACAGGAGTCCAACTTCGTTTTAAGTTTGCAGCCTACTTCCCTCTTCCAATACGAAATCTTCAGGCTTCTCTCTTCTACTCTCCTGTTCCTACCAAAACAATATCAAACTCAATCCTTCACCCTCTCTGACCCAATACAACACCGATTCTCTTTCCCTAAGCAAATCAAAATCCCAAACTTCTAATTACAACTCCCAAATGTACAGATTGAATCCCAAGCATCAAGTGAAAAAAAAAGTTCATCAATTCAATGGGTATACAATCCAGTGATATAAACAAGTTTAACAAATATTTTGCTTTGATTACTTGAAATTGCAACTGGAGGGTGCACTAGTACATACATTGACAAATACATTAAATATGGTGGTTTGAGCTCTCAATTGGGTTTGGGTATTCTTAATAGCTGAATGTATTGCATTGGAAGGATAATAGGCTTGCTTAATTAACAGATTTGGTACAAAACAAGTTTGGGGGAAAGTTTGTCAAAGGTTGTTCAGAACATCGCACACCAACTGTTTGATATTGTGCCTCAAAGATATCTTTTGGCTTCTGAGGGGTTAAACTCTATTTTTGTTTGGGCAAGAAAATGACACTCACATCTATAGCTCGTAAGCGACAGAGAGTTCAGGAGCTACAGGAAAATTTGACAAGTAGCGATTCCAAAGTTATGAAGCATCTGAACATTATAAAAATTGGTTAGCTGGAAGACCTTTAATCCCTGAGCGGGGATTGCTCCCGAAAGCTCAAGACGGGGAACTTTCCTTAATGATATCAAGCCGCAATTGGTTAGCTTTTACTGCTCAACCTGAGCCGGCGGCGGTTAGGATTGTCAGAGATTTTATGCCAATGCAACTGAGGCTGATGGCAACACTATTATGGTTCGAGGACGAGCAATCAACACGGGACGTAAAACAATCAATGCACATTATGGTTATCCAAGATCAGAAGCAGTGATTATCAGCAATATATGAAACATGATTTGGATTATAGTGAGGTGATTGCAGCCCTATGTGAACCAGGGACGGAATGGGCATTAACAGATCAGCAAGAAGCATGACATTTCCCTACATCAAAGCTAAGCCGATATGGTAAAGCTTGGAACGCCTTCATTTGTGCAAAGTTGATGTCGTGTAGGCATATGAGCGACGTGATCAGTCAAAGGGATGCCTTGTTGTTTTGCATTGCGAAAGATAAATCAGTTGACATTGGGGAGGTGATCCATGAATCTATCTTGAACAAAATTCAGCCAGGAACTACAGGTGGTTTACCTCACCCTTCTTTAATTACAGTATTGTGTCGGCAAGCAGGGGTTCAATAGAATGATAAGGAAGAAGTTCTGATGTCTTTACCCCTAATTAATCACAAAGCAATAGATAGATACAGGGTATGGGCCGGGGCCGAATCACATCCGAAAGGACTAGGCTTCATTTTAGAGCCGGTTGAGCAACCAATTCAACCCCTACTGCGGCTAGTAGTTCTACGGCACCAAATAATTTTGCCGAAGACATTACGTGGCGGATTGACGTGGTGGCTACCCAAATTCAACAGAGTCTTGACCAAATGAATAGCAAACAGGATGTGCTAGCTCAGCGTCAACATGAGATATATTCTTTTCATTTGAGTTGTCATGCCGCATTAGTAGAGATGTTTAGCAGGATGAATGCGGCAACAGCTCCGTATTAATGCCCACCATCTCCACCTTTGTCGGTGTACCCTCCAACTGATTCAGCTCCTGAGGTCGACGCTAATGCAGATGATGCTATAAAGGAGTAAAACTTCGATTTTTCAGGGAAGTCCTTAGTGCTTAACTCTTAAATATTAATACAATGAGGGCATTGTCATTAGTAAGTTTGG
This sequence comes from Panax stipuleanatus, assembly GCA_020205555.1. Lineage (NCBI taxonomy): Eukaryota > Viridiplantae > Streptophyta > Magnoliopsida > Apiales > Araliaceae > Panax > Panax stipuleanatus. The sequence goes on along the minus strand of JAINUT010001298.1, from coordinate 40,199 downwards.
GGGGATTGTTTTTAGATAGAGTGCATTTAGTTAATGTAGTTGGATTCATATATTTGCATGTAGCATAGTTTGATTTCGCGTGTAACATATATATATAAAAAAATTGGTAAACCACAAAAATCACAAAAATAATTGTGTTTACTGTTGCATTTAGTTAGTTAGATCATATTATGAATCCAAGTAGATCAGTTAGCGTGAACTTAACTTGGCCTATGATGAGATTGAGATTATACATATGGTTTAACAGTATTGACAACTGAGACATGGATATATTTTCGTATCATGATGTAAATTTTATCCTGTTTAAAATTGAAGTAACCGGATAGCACATTAGGTTGACCATTTTGATTAGCTTAGTTTAAATGATTGCATAATTGTTTTCTTGGGGGAAATATTTGTTTTAATGAAGGAAAATCGGTAAACTTGTGGTAAAAGCTAGGATGATGCAGAAACTCAAGTTTTGGGGAAAATATGGAATTTAAATTGAAAAATGCAGAAAAAGAAAAAAGAAAAATAAATATAAATATATATATACATATGAATAAACACGTTTACTTGTTTAGTTATGTGGCCTTTGTTACTTGAGTAAGTAAGCCCTAGGGGATGTCTTTACACTTAGCGCCTTAAAGCCGTATGGCTTGGGATGGGAGTCGTTGGTCGAAAGCTCGATACATAGGTACTATTGAAAAGCCTAAAACAACTAGACATTGTACAGTCAAGTGTAAACACGAGAAAGAGCAAGAATACCCTCGTGAGTGAATAAAAGATGAAGTAAACCCTATATTGACCCTGAACTTGGTGATTGTGAAAGTTCTAGCCGAAGCGTAACTTGTTACAGAGATTCTTGAGTTAAATTGTATTTTTCCTCTAAGAAGCATATTATGTAATGTATTTGAACTGTAGTTGATTTTTATGGTTGCTAAGCGCGCGCACACACTACATCTGTTATACCAGGCTTTGATTTACGGATTGATATGAGTTATTGAATTAACTTGTTTGGATTTATTGTTTGAATTTATCGTTGATACCTCTGAGGCATATTTGCACGATTTCATACTGACTGATGACTGGATTCGTAAGCATATAGATAGGTTGCAATATTGCATTGTTGGGGACAAACAATTGATTACGTTTGGGGGTATTTGATGAGTGAGTTTTATACCTACGAATCAGGTATTGTTTAGCTTAATTATTGTTATCCTTGAGTGTTTTTAGTATCTTTTTATTAGTTTTTGTGCTTATTTCTTATAGAATAGAGCTGGAGGTATAAGTTGGTCATTTGGGAGAAGAAAAGAATTAAAAATCATTAAAATTGGGGCTGAGCGGCATTTTTGTAATTACCTGGTCCTTGTCTAGCTCTTAGTGCGCTAGGCCACGTCCAATGTTGGGTGATTTTGATGCTAAGTTGATTTTGAGGTGAAAAAGGAATATGGAAGAGGGTTTGGTCCAATACAAAGAGGAAAAGACGACACTGAATAGCCTAAGGGAACTAGAGCTTGCATAGTCATGAGTAGAGTAGAAATACGGGAGAAAGAGCAATATGCCCCCGTGACTGAATAAAGGTAGCAAAATTCTCCCATATTGACTTCTGACTTGGTTTATATTGAGTCTTAGCTGAGCGTAGCTTGTTTACACAATTTATTAAGTTAAAGCTGTGTTTTCCTTCTAAGAAGCGTATTATGTGATATATTTGCACTGGAGTTGGTTATCATGGTTGTCAAGCAAACACACGATATCAGTAATAACAGGCGTTGATATTGATTGATTTGAACTGCTGACATGTTTCGGTTGAATTTACTATTTATATCTATTGTGATTTCTTTGAGGCAATCTTTGTGAGCTTTAACTTTATACTGTTTGACAACTGAATTCGTAGGCATATAGTTAGTTTGCATTTACATTGTGTTTTGCTTGAGGACAAGCAAGGTCTCAAGTTTGGGAGTATTTGATGAGTTGATTTTATACCTACGAATCGACTACCTTTCTAGCTTGATTCCTTGCTACTTCATAGGCCAAAGTACCTGCCGGGGTGGGGATCATATTCTCAGAATTATTGAATGCCGGGGCGGGCATTTTCAGTACAAAACACCCGCCGCGGCAGGGTGCGCGGCAGTTAGAGGAGGTTTCCATCTTGGAGAAGGATTTTGAGGATTTCTTCAGGCGTGATTTCAGACGCGAATTAGGAAGGAATAAAGAGGCAAATAAAAGGAAAATGACATTCATTCTTTATCATTAACAGAACCATACTTGGAGGATCACACTTGGAGGATTGAAGCAAGGATTTCAAGCACGAAGAACGCGAAGGAGATTAAAGAAGAGTAGCAATTCTACTTATAGTTTTTATTCTCTATCTTCACCTTTTTATTCAGAATGCTAGTATCAATGTGGATTTCAGTTTCTTATTCATCTATCATGAACTAAATTACTTTTTAAGTTTACGCTGGATCTTTGTGTAACAAAGTTTGACATGCTTCTATATTAATTCAGGGAGACTAATTCCAACCTTGTCTACTATGGTTTATGCTTAATTTATGAATTGCTTGATCACCAATTTCTTGACAACCCATATGAATTCGAGAGAATAATTGTGGGTTTAGACCTAATCATAGTGACGTGTGATTGTGATTTCTGCAGGGTAGTATAGAGACACTTATGCATCGCACGTAATCTTATGAGAATTTGTAATTAAACCCTCTTTAATTATAATTCACATAGAGATATAGTTGATTAGTTAACTAAGGTGTTCTATTTAATTCTATCACTTGTAGAATTACGTAGATATGGGTATAATTCATTGAGAGATGGTTATATCTACTATTGTGTTCTTGATTTACATGGTGGGGTAGTGGATTTGAAGGAAAAGGAGGTGTGTCATTTTAAGTGAAGCATAAAGTGAAATTGTAGACTTAATTCTCTAATATCTGATTAAAAGCAAGGGTAGTTAATTGATTTTGAAGTCATTAGTAGTTTTCATAAGTTTTACAGAATTGATTTTTGGTTTAATAAAATTGAGATAATATAAAGTTGGCAATTGTTAGGATAAAATTCAGTTATTTTCTTCACTTTATTACTTTAGGACCACGTATACTTGCGTGTTGTGCGTAGTATATTTTACCCAACACGCAAGTATCAATTAATAAAGTGATGAATCGAATATCGTTCCCACGGAGAAAATAACTGAATTTTATCCTAACAATTACCAACTTTATTTTATCTCAATTCTATTCCATCAATTCTGATCAATTGAGATTTTATCCAAATCCATCATCATCAGTTCCGAGTAAAGTGCAGTCCTACTCTAAAATTCAATCCGCGAGGTCTGTTCAGTTTCGAAGTGGGTTATAACTGCCAAATTCGACAGATACATGGAATTCGCGATTGTGTCGGTATTTTGAGATCTGCACCTTTTATATTTGTTCTTGATAAGTTACTTTTGAATTGCATTGTTAAAACTGTGAATTTATTTGGTGAATTCAAAAAGAGTCTATAAGAGGGAATATTGAAAGGTAAAAGGCAAAATTGTGAGCTTAATAGAGGGTAAAAGCATATTGAGTGATATACGAGCGTAAAATTGAACGATACATTGTTTTGAGCAAAAGACGTAAGGGAGCGTTTGAGGAAAATTATTTTTTATTACTAACCTTTGTTTTGCAGGAAATATGTCTAGCTCAAAGGGCATCTTTTATACTAGGTTTCTAGTGCAAGAAAAGGTGTGCATTGTGAAATTGGTACTAACATTGCTAGCACTACAATGGTGGAGAAACTAGGGTTGTCAACAGTTGCACATCATCGGTCTTACAAGATGCAAGGGATCGTCTATTATGAGGAGGTAATGGTGACTAGACAAGTGTCAGTTTCTTTTCGCATTGGCAAATATGAAAAAATATTATGTGATGTAGTTCCAATCCATACTTGCCATTTGTTACTTGGGAAGCCATGGCGGCACAACAGACGCGCAAAGCATAATAGTTGTACTAATAAGTATTCATTGGTACACAATCAAAGAAGAGCCACACTTTGTTCTATGACGTCCGAGCAAGTTCATGACGATCTAATGTACTTACGAAAGTGAACAACAAAAAGAAATTGATCAAAAGACTGATAATGTAAAAGAAAAGTTTGAAAAGAATGAGAGAAAAAATAGAGAGAATGAAAAGACTGAGCTTGAAAATAAACGAGAGAAACAAACGAGAGAGTGAGCAAAATGTAGAGAGAAAAATATGTGACCATGTAAAAGAGAGTTGAAAAGTAAGTTGTATTTTGAAAAGTCAATGACTGTACATTCGTACAAGACGACGCTTTTGGATACTAACCGGATTAACTCTTCTTTGTCTAATTCTGTTGTTTCTCTTGTACATGTGAGTGCTGACATACCCGAAGCTATCATTCCGTACCGATCAGCTGGTAATATTCCTGAGGAGACGACGGAGTTACCGAAGCGGGTTGGAGAGTTGATGAAAGTGGGTATCATGAGAGGAGACATGAGTTCGTGTGCTAATTATGAGATCATAGTACCTAAGGAGGATGGGACAACGAATTTGTGCATCGATTTTGAATTGGTAAACAAGTATCGTTATTCTTTTCTTTGTATAGATAATATGTTTGATAAATTGCATAGTTCTTATGTTTTATCAAAATGTGATTATCATGTGATGACAATATCTAATCAATTTAGCATGAAAGGTTGTGATAAATGAAAATTTGTTTTAACATGTGATTTATATAGATGGATAGTTATTTCTGTTAGATTAATTGATGCATCTATTATTTTCACGAGTTATTTAAAACATGTTTTTGCATGCTTTCATTGGAAATTTTTTTGTTAGCTATTTTTAGGGTAGAATCATCCTTGTCATAAACTATGTAGGATATTTTATATTTGTTGAGTTAGTTTATGGTCATGATATGTTTTCTTGTTCTCAACGTTATTACTTGCATGAAATTCATTCTAGGTTTTCTTATCCATGTGTTGAGTTGGGGTTTCATGCTAGTCAATCTTTACATGAGGAGTTGTTAGTTGATAGTGATAGTGGTAGTGATCATGTCATTTCGTTAGGGCAATCTTCATTACATGATTTGCTATCATATGGTTTTGATTCGAGAAGTGTGCATCATCAAGATGGATTGAGATATGAGTTATTTGCATGTTTAGTTAGTTCACTTGGATTAGCTAAGGCATTGCATACTTCTACAGGATTGCTGAATCATATTTTGCATTCTTACATGGGAAAATTTATTAGTATTTGTTTTGATGGTATTCTATTTTGTGTTAACAATTTGGAAAATTATGTAGCATGTGTTGAGTTTGTGTGTCATCAAGATAAATATGCTATTGGGTTTTCATCTTGTAAAATGGATTGTGACATTTTTATTCCATTGATACAATTGCTTGATTTTAACTGTATTTATGTCAATGGGAAGGGAAAGGTTGGTTATGTTTTGCAGATTTGTGATAGGGTCATATTCACCGAAGGAATCATGGATCGTGCAATTCATCCCATTCATTGCATAGAACATATACAAGGAAGTGTTTTGACTATTGTTCTAGTAGACTATGCATGTGATTTTGAATTATTTGATTTCATTGTGATTAGACAAAAGATATTTGTTGATTTGTTGTGTTTTGTGTTTATTACAGGAATTCAGGTGTATGACCTTATGCGACGTGATGAGTTTCAAAAGTTGACATTTGATTCAGGATAATTGAATTGTTGTCCATACAGGAAAGATAGCCGAAGAAGTTGTGTTCTTGGCGGGAGATGACAATTTTGATGATTATTTTCATATTCTTACTTGCATTGTTGGTATTGTTTATATAATTCATGTGTCAAGTGAGACTTGTGATTATGTTTTGTTTGTTGCTATTGAATTCATTTGTTTGGGTGTAAGATCAAATTTGTGGAAGAATCCTTTTTGAGAGGAGGAGATGCTAGATTTGAGGACAAATCTTTTTGAAGAGGAGAGGAATGATACACGCATGAGGGGGTCAGAATTTTTCGATAATCTTTCGATTCAAGCTTCAAGGGTTCAACAAATTATTTCAAGTGATTGGACTGAAAACTACTCGAGAGTATTTATTGTGAATGTGGTGCCCCCAAAATAATTTCAATATTCAACATATTCTGAGTCACCAAATACATGGTACAGAATTTAAATACAATATTTTATATCATACGGTCGTGCAAAATAAGATCACATAACTGTAAGTGTCAATACAAATATGTAAAAAATATAAATACTCAAACTAAGTCCTTATTTTAATTATTATCACATTATTTTACAAAAATAGTGAGGACTACTATTACTCTAACTCGGACCATCATTCTGTCCCCTGATTAGTCACTGCGACATTCTCATTTTTTAAAATGAACAATAGAAGAAAAGGGTGGGCTAAACTAGCCCAGTAAAGAATATTATGACTAAGATAATGAAGAATAAATTATCGTTAGTCTTCAATAAATCGGATAAAATATTATGGACAACAAGTTTTAGATCAACAACTGCAGCGGAAATAACAATTCATTAGAAGAGTTACGTAGAGAATAATGTCTACTATCTTCTATGATTTAAAAGTCCATCATCAATATTTTATCTTGGTAACATCAATCAATATATTTTCAAATCAAATATTCATCTTTGCACTACGGGTCAAAGATATTTATCAGATAATTATTCATCTTTGCACTACAGGCCAAAGATATTCATCAAGTAATCATTTATCTTTGTATTACAGGACAAATATATTCAGTTATATCACCAGTTAAAATTGAAGATGATGAAAAATAATATAAATAACGAATCCAGTGAGATAAAGGACAAAGATTAAGGATTCGTAATTTAGTTTATTCAAGTTCAAGAATACTCCATAATAATCAATTGTGAAGCAAAATTCAAGAATGAAGATCAAAACATGGATCCAATCAAAGATAGGAACCATAATCAACAACTTGGACAAAGAAAAGAAAATTTAATTTTTTGTGTGAATAGTACCTCATTTGTGAATAGTAACCCCGACATGAAAAGGTAAAATATTCATAATAAAATTCATACCAACATTTCAATGAAATGATACTAGATGAAACGCAAAATTCGAAGAATTTCTGATTATTTCAGGAATTATAGAAGCAATTCTTAACGTAGTAAGTTTGAATTTTTGAATATGGAATGAAATATTATTACTTTCATAATATGAAATATGAAAGAAAATAATATTCTTTATGAATATTGAAAGGAACTAACATCATTTACTCAAAAAAAATAATATCATTTACCTCAGTATAATATTCGATATGACTGGAATATCAGATATTACGATGAGAAAAATTTGCACTGTTATCAACACTCAAAATATCTAAACACTCAAACGAAATACGCTTGATACTATAGAGAGAATTTTCTGATTCTGGTGTGATTTTCATTTTTTAACTAAGCACCCTATTTATAAAAAAATGCCAGAACACCAAAGTTGACCAACTGAACCAACGGAGCAATTACTCAGCACGTATCTTTGAAAATTTAGCAGTCACCTTTAAACAAAAATTCAACCACACGTTTATATAATATATATATATATATATATATATATATATATTAAAATATTTATAATTATTAAAAGAATTTCAATTCTATTTTTTTCTCTTCCACCTCATTTTATTTTTATACCATAAAAATAATGTCATCATCTAAAATATAAAATTATACTATTATATTATCACATTATACTATTATAATGTAATATTATAATAATATATTTGAATAAATATTTTATCGGAGAAGATAAAATACCGAATTTCAACAAATGTCTCATACTAAAAATTCTTCCCTTTATAACATAATTGAATAAATATTTACATATCATATTTATCAACAATTTTTTTTATTCATCAATTATTTCTTCATAATTAATATTATAGAATTACAATATTGACAACTATGTCGTACTTAAGAAAGTGAGGGCTTTTCAAAAAGAATTTTTCTCATTGGCGCGCAATTATATAACCTAACCTTTTTTCTTGACAGAATTTTTTAGAAATTGTCAATAATGTTATCTAATGATATCATTTAAATAATATGTGTGACAATTATTGATTTAATAATGTGAAATACTGTGTAGTGGTTACTGTGACAATTATTGAATCAATAATATAAAATATTGAACAGTAATTATGATAACAATTATTGAGTAAGTGACTTCTTGCGTAAGAATCAATAATTAAAAATAATGTGCAATACCGTGTGCTATTGTGCAACAACGCGTATTACTGTTCTTTAATCACCGGGTATTCCAACAGTTTAACGGTAACAGTTTTGCCGTTATTTTTAGAAAACTTATTCTTTTCATTTTCTTCATCCTACAATTTTTCGTTATGGGGCTCACAAATGACTACGCCGTCGTACGAATATTCTCCGACAAAAAGAATATTTTTCGACCAAACGAATATTTTCCGACACAATGAACATTTTATAACCACTTGCTTACTTTGTAAAACTTGCACATATCACCCCATAACTTATCACATTCATCAATTCTACACCTTACAATTTAAAATAACATATAGAGGAAATTAAATCTTATTCATAAAAAAGTTGGGGTCTTACAACCTCCCCTCCTTATGAAATTTCGTCCTCGAAATTTACGTACGTACCAGATATTTTGAAAAGGTGAGGATACCTAGTTTTCATTTCAGATTCTAACACCCAGGTCATTTCCTCGATATCATGGTTCCTTCATAAAACTTTGACTTGTGGTATAACCTTTGAGCGTAGGACATGCTCCTTCCTATCCAAGATCTTGACATGTACCTCCTCGTACGTTAAATCTTCGGCTATCTCGTTTGGTTCTAACTCAATAATGTGGTTTGGGTCTTTCACATATTTACGTAGCACGGATATGTGAAAAACGTTATGAACACGAGACATGCTTAGAGGTAAGGGGAGTCTATAGGCCACAGTTCCTACTCAGTCAAGGATTTCAAATGGACTAATGAATCGTGGATTGAGCTTTTCTCTCTTCCCAAATCTCGTAACTCCCTTCCATGGAGTAACACGTAACAATATATGATCCCCAACATTAAATTCCACGTCTCTTCGATGAAGATCTGCATAACTCTTTTGTCGATCTTGTGCCGTTTGTATACGTTGTCGGATCATTTGGATCTTTTCTGTAGTCCTACGTACTAACTCCGGTCCTAACAATGTTGCTTCACCCACCTCGTCTCAGCATACTGGAGAACGACATTTTCGTCCATACAACGCCTCGAATGGAGCCATGCCTATACTTGCCTGATAACTGTTATTGTAGGAGAATTCCACCAATGGTAAGTACTTATCTCAACTCCCTTTGAAGTCTAGAACACAGAGTCTCAATAGATCTTCAAGAGTTTGAATAATCCTTTCCGATTGCCCGTTCGTTTGAGGATGATATGCCGAACTGAATCGTAAATCTGTGCCCATAGCTTTCTGCAAACTGACCCAAAATTATGAAGTGAATCTTGGGTCACGATCCGAAACTATGGATACTGGCATGCCATGCAATCTCACAATCTCATTTACGTACATACGAGCAAGACGTTCCAGTGAATAAGTCTCTCGTATAGGCAAAAAATGAGTAGACTTGGTTAATCTATCGATAATAACCTAAATCGCATCTATGTCTTGAGAAACCTTGGTAAGACCCGTAACGAAATCCATGGTAATGTGTTTTCACTTCTATTTTGGAATCTCAAGTGGTTGCAATGGACCCTTTGGTACTTGATGCTCCGCCTTGACACGTTGACACGTTAAAAACCTTGAGATAAATTTCGCGATCTCTCTCTTCATATTGCTCCACCAAATTGTATGTCGAAGATCACGATACATTTTGGTACTCCAAGGATGGATTGCAAATGGTGTGTTGTGTGCCTTCATCATGATTCTATACTTCAAATCAGAATCGTTAGGAACACAAAGTCTGGAGTTGACTCGAAGTATTCATTCTTCATCGATTCTTGCTTCTGGAATAGCACCTTTTTGCACTTTCTTCTTCATCTTCATCAGCTCCGGGTCTGTAGCTTGAGCATCTTTAACTTTATCAACTAAAGCTGGTTCTACGCGTATATTTGACTTCATCACGTGGGTCCCCGGAGTCTTGAACTCTATCTCCATCCTTTGTAAGTCATACAAAATGGGGCTTCGTGTTGACATCATCGCACTCGTTACCGCATGTGATCTTCTACTCAACGAGTCAGCTATCATGTTCGCTTTTTCAGGATGATATTGAATGGTATGGTCGTAATCTTTCAACAGCTCGAGCCAACGTCGTTGTCGCATGATGAGTTCCTTTTAGGTGAAGAAATATTTAAGACTTTTGGAGTATATTAGGATGTCATCAATAATGACAACCACGAAATGATTCAAATATTTCTTAAATATTCAGTTCATCATGTCCATGAACGTAACATGAACATTGGTCAATCTGAAAGATATAACTAAAAATTCGTAACGCGCGTATCGAGTTCTAAAGGCAATCTTTGGAATGTCATCAGTTTTAAACTTTAACTGATAATATCCAGAACGAAAATTGATCTTTGAGAAGAATTGTGCACCTTGCAACTGGTCGAACAGGTCATCAATGCGAGGTAACAGATACCTATTCTTGATGATGATATGGTTCAACTCCCGATAGTCAATACAAAGTCACATACTACCGTCTTTCTTCTTTACGAATAAAACAGGAGCACCCCAAGGCGATGTACTAGAACGTATAAAGTCGATGTCTAACAACTCCTGTAATTGGACCTCTAATTCCTGAAGTTCAATAGGGAGCCATTCGATATGGGGTTTTAAAAATGGGTTTTGTACCGGGTTCAAGGTCAATAAAGAATTCAACTTCACGTTCTGGGGGTAGACCGAGAAGTTCTTCGAGAAATACATCAGAAAACTTATTGACAACAGAAATATCATTCAACTCTGACGTATTCTGATTTAAATAAGTGACATGGGCTAAGAAAGCTTGACATCCGTTTTTCAATAAGCGAATAGCTTTATGACTTGAAATGACATTGATTGATTTTAGTGGTTTGGTTGTTTGAATTCGCACAATAGGTTGGTTAGGAATATGAAAACTAACAACCTTACGAAAAAGATCACTTATAGCATGATGAGTGGTTAACTAGTCGATTCCTAAAATCACATCAAATGCAAGTATTTTCAAAGAGATAAGATCAACACGTATTGTGAGGGTACCAATTTGAATCAAACAAGATTTGTAAATTGTGGATGTAACGAATGTTTCTCCCAACGGAGTTTCAACAGATAAGTCAAAGTCTAATTTTTCAGGGGTCAAGTTCAAACGTTGAGCACACGCAGGTGAAATAAAAGAATGGGTAGAACCGGTATCTAATAAGGTATAGACTTCGCAAGAGTTTATGATTAACTAACCCGTGATAACTTCGTTCGGGTTCCTCGCGTTTTGGAAATTCACGACAAACGCTCTTCTTTGAACCACCGTCTTTAACTTGTCTGGGATAGTCTTTGGTGTCACCATCCCAGCTGGACTTAACTTTGCCATAAATCACATTCCACCCTCAACTGCTTCGTCGCACTCCTGATCCATGATTTGAATCATTACTCTTTGATCCATATCGAATTGGGGTTAACCGCTCTGCACAAGGTAATTCCAAACTCGATGTTGGATCCTCCCAATTGCTGTTCAAAAAGTGAAATCTATATCATCTATTTTGACCTTCTTGGATCGGACGTCTCTTTCTAAAATATCAACGTGCCGTGTGGCTTTTAACCATGCATCCTCCATTCTTATTCGTTCAGTTGTTTCTTCTTTCATCAAAATTTTGACAATTGCATTTTCAGATTCCAGCTCTAATATCATATGCTATGCCAGAGAGAGCTTCTGTTCAAGCCTCGCATATCGAGTAGCAAAATCTTGAATTGTTGTATCCCTTTGTTCCACGGCCACCTGCCGTTCTTCTTCTCCCGTCATCACATTATTCTGGTTGATGATTAGCGGTGCCTCAATGGTCTAATACGTTCTATTGTTTAGATTTTCAGCTGTCATTCTCAAATACTGCCATAAAATAAGGGTTAATTAAATAAATTAACATATCACATATTAACCCTATGTTCCGACCGATCAATTAAAAACCAAATAAGCTTAGGTAGGACACATTAGCAAAGAATTTACTCGTCTCTCGCCTCCTAATTCTATTCTCAGATCTCCGCCAGAGATCATATCGCTAAGCTCTGATACCAACTGTGAAGCCCCCAAAATAGGTTCAATATTCAACCCATTCTGAGTCGCCAAATACATGGTACAGAATTCAAATACAATCTTTTATATCATACGGTCGTGCAAAATACGACCACACAACTGTGAGTGTCAATACAAACATGTAGAAAATATAAACACTCAAACTAAGTCCTCATTACAATTATTATCACACTATTTTATAAAAATAGTTAGGACTACTATTGCTCTAACTCGGACCATCACTCTGTCCCCTGACTAGTCCCTGCGACATTCTCATTTTCTGAAGAGCACAATAGAAGAAAAGGGTGAGCTAAACTAGCCCAATAAAAAATATTATGACTAAGATAATGAAGAATAAATTATCGTTAGTCTTCAACAAATTAGATAAAATATTATGGACAACAAGTTTTAGATCAATAACTGCAGCGAAAATAACAATTCATTAGAAGAGTTACGTAGAGAATGATGTCTACTATCTTCTATGATTTAAAAGTCCATCATCAATATTTTATCCCTGTAACATCAATCAATATATATCTCAAATCAAATATTCATCTTTGCACTACGGGCCAAAGATATTCATCAGGTAATCATTCATCTTTGCACTAAAGACCAAATATATTCATCAAGTAATCATTCATCTTTGCACTACAGGCCAAAGATATTCAGTTATATCACCATTTAAGACTGAAGATGATGAAAAATAATATAAATAACGAATCCAGTGAGATAAAGGACAAAGATTAGGGATTCGTAATTTAGTTTATTCAAGTTCAAGAATACTCCATAATAATCAATTGTGGAGCAAAATTCAAGAATGAAGTTCAAAACATAGATCCAATCAAAGATAGGAACCATAACCGACAACTTAGACAAAGAAAAGAAAATTTAATTTTTTTGTGAATAGTACCGTATTCGTGAATAGTGTCGTATACGTGAATTGTAATTCCGACATGAAAAGGTAAAATCTTCATAATAAAATTCATCCAATGAAATGATACTAGATGAAACGCAAAATTCAAAGAATTTTTGATCATTTCAGGAATTATAGAAGCAATTCTTATCGTAGTAAGTTTGAATTTAGAAATATGGAATGAAATATTATTACTTTCATAATATAAAATATGAAAGAAAATAATATTCTTTATGAATATTGAAAGGAAATAACATCATTTACTCAAAAAAAAATATCCTTTACCCCAGTATAATACTCGATCTGACTGAAATATCGGATATTACAATAAGAAAAACTTGCACTGTTATCAACACTCAAAATATCTAAACACTCAAAAAAAATACGCTTGATACTATAGAGAGAATTTTCTGATTCTGGTGTGATTTTTATTTCTTAACTAAGCACCATATTTATAGAAAAATACAAAAACACCAAAGTTGACCAACTGAACCAATGGAGCAATTACTCAGCATCCATCTTTGAAAATTTAGCCGCCACCTTTGAACAAAAATTCAACCATATATATATATATTAAAATATTTATAATTATTAAAAGAATTTCAATTCCATTTTTTTTCTCTTTCACCTCATTTTATTTTTATACCATAAAAATAATGTCATCATCTAAAATATAAAATTATACTATTATATTATCACATTATACTATTATAATATAATATTATAATAATATATTTGAATAAATATTTTATCGGAGAAGAATAGATTCTGACTTCAACAAATGTCTCATACTAAAATTTCTTCCCTTTATAACATACTTGAATAAATATTTACTTATCATATTTATCAATAATTTTTTATTATTTATCAATTATTTGTTCATAATTAATATTATAGAATTACAATATTGACAACCAGGTCGTTCCCAAGAAAGAGTGAGTTTTCCAATAAGAATTTCTTCTCATTGGCGCGCAATTATATAACATAATCCCTTTTCTTGACAGAACTTTCTAGACATTGTCAATAATGTTATCTAATAATATCATTTAAATAATATGTGTGACAATTATTGATTTAATTATGTGAAATACTGTGCAGTGGTTATTGTGACAATTATTGAATCAATAATATAAAATATCAACGTAGCAATTATTGAATCAATAATATAAAATATTGAATAGTAATTACTGTAACAATTATTGAGTAAGTGACTTCTTACGTAAGAATCAATAATTAAAAATACTGTGCAATACTGTGTGCTACTGTGCAACAACGCGTATTACTGTTCTTTAACCACCGGGTAATTCAACTGTTTAACGGTAACAGTTTTGCCGTTATTTTTAGAAAACTTATTCTTGTCGTTTTCTTCATCCGATAGTTTTTCGTTATGGGGCCCACAAATGACTGTGCCGTCGTACGAATATTCTCCGACAAAAAGAATATTCTCCGACCAAACGAATATTCCCCGACACAATGAATATTTTATAACCACTTGCTTACTTTGTAAAACTTGCACATATCACACCATAACTTATCACATTCATCAATTCAACACCTTATAATTTAAAATAACATATAGAGGAAATTAAATTTTATTCATAAAAAAGTTGGGGTCTTACAGTGAAGTCCAATTCAAGGGAACCGTCTTAGCATTCATTGTGCAATATGATTATTAGTTCAATGGTTTGTCGCATACAAAGGTTAGTGTTTGATGGAGGGATTAAAGGATGGACTAAGGATCAAGTTCAGGATTTAAACGCGTCAAAAGTGGCCAAGAAAAGGGTTCTGACTGACTGGCGCGCCCCCCGTCGTTTTTGTACTTGAGTTAGCGCGTCCCGCGCCAAGGCATCAAGGAGGTTCTGCAGGTGCAACGCACCCCGCGCCGATTTTGTACTAGCAGCAGCGCGCCCCGCGCCATGGAGGCTGGGCTTCTGCAAGAGCAGTGCGGCCCGCGCCGGGTTCTTTGTAATTCAGGCGCGCCCCGCGCCATCATGCGACACAGAAATCGAGAAACGCGACTTTGACTATTTGACCAGATTTCTTTCTTTATTTTTAGGGGGGGTTTCATATCATTATTACTTCTATTGTAATTAGGATTCTATTAGGTTGAATTTTGTTCCTAAATTAGTTATCCATTCCTTATTGGATTTTAGGGTTTTGCTTATTAGCATAAATAAGTATTATGAATGTAATTCATACGACATTAAATAATATTCAAATTTTATTAATTCTTGAGTGATTTTTTTTCCTACTTTTGGTTCTTTAAAGAATTCCTATGCTAATTTCTTAGTTATTCTTTGAGATTCAATTTGACTTATCATACAATATTTCATAGTTATGTGTGGCGTCTTCTACCTCATCAGTAGTCGATTGTACCAAGATTACCGCTTCAATATAAGCGAGGGGTCAAGGTGTCGTTGGTGTCGATTCAACGCAGAATTCTGAACGCGAGCAATTGTACCAAGATTACAGTCTACATATAGGCGGGGGTTAAGGTGTTGCAAGCAATTCACCATACAACTTTGCTAGAAACGATCGGGGCGACGATCACGTCACGCAAGCGTGCCGTGGAGTCTATCACTAAGTGTCCATATTCTAAGACTTAGTGACTCGAAGGAACCTAAGTGGTTCAGTTGTAATAGATATTAGTGATCTGTTCTTAGTGATTCCATCCTTAATGGATTTTCTACTTGTTGAAGTAGAAGAGTAGGCTATGAGTTATTCAGTCTTTGAACCACTTAAAACTTGCTTGTGTCATTTACTTTTCTGCAATTACTTTCTGTCATATTATTTATCATGTTTGTGTGACTTAAATCTATAAAACTAAATTTAGAACTGAGATTTTCCTTAATTTTTAAAGGTGGTTTTCAAAATATATTTCGCTGTGCATAATTAATCTTGATTAACTAATTATCTGATAATACACTTTAAATAAGCAAAAAGTTTTAAATATCTATTCAATCCCTCTCCTAGAACTCTATTGTGCCTCTGGAAAATAATATAGACATATGGTCTTTTGAGATCTTCAAGATCAGTCCGGGAGTACCCTCCTCGATCATTGGCCACATATTGTTTCTGATGCTACATAGGAGGCTATGTGCTCGTATTAGGATGATAACACTTTCAAGAAGAAATTCGAGCAGATGAAAAAAAATCGCAGCAAGCTCAGAGCAATACATACTACTGGCTCGCAGTCCTTTGAGGAGTGTAAGACGGTATGTATATGTATTTAGTTGTATGTGTGTTTATTTAATGTTGTTATTATATTTCTAGATATTTCGTAATTTATATTGCTTCATAAATACTTTTTAAACTTGTTTATATTTTTACAAGTTCTAACCAACGTTAACGTTCGAGATCACCTGTTGGACCATCTCATACGGGGACTGGCATGGACGACAAGTTATTCCAAAAAGTTATTACAACAGTGTCGGATAGGTTTGGCACCGATCTGTTATTCAGGGAGGAGATATTGTCTTCCCGTGGTCGCCTGCATTAACTTGCTTAGGACATTGCAGCAGGTGCCACTGTCGAGAGTACGAGAATCCCGTCCTAGCAATTCTTCGCGATACACAAATAGGTGCTACGAATAATGGTTACCCTACTATTAGAGGCTGTTAGACAGCATGCTACTTAATTGTATATTCAGCATGTACGAGAATCCCATCCTAGCAGTTCATTTTAAATTGTATATTCTGCATGTTGCTTAATTTATCTTAGAAGCTTTTTCTTTAATTCTCAGTTATATTTACTAATAGGTTATATTTTTTAATGTATTAACAGGGTGACGATGTCGGGGGGTGGGAGATGTTGGCGATGCCGACCGGGGGGATGATGGCGATGATTTTTAGACATCGAAGTAGCAGCGCCGGCCCCTGCCTGATGATCATCTTCGTAGCGATGGTAGTACTAGCCGTCGTTTGTAGATAATTGTAGTTTTAGTTAGTTTATATTGTAAATTATAGTCTTAGTTGTAAATTCTAGTTTACTAAATTTTACATTGTATATCATTGTTTATTATAATTTATTAGCTTACCTTATGTGTATTAATATTATCTATCGTAATTTAGCTTCTATTTGTTATCGTGGAGGAGGACATGTATATTGTTGTTTGAGATATTATTGTCATTTTAATGTGTATGCTGGTTGTTGGGATATATATGTATGTGTTATTGTTGGGATCTACTGGCTGAAAACATGTACAAATACAAATTGTAGTTTAAAAACCTGAAAATTGAAAAATATAAAATAATTAAAGAACAGTTATTTTCGATGAAATTTGTGTCAGAAAAAAACTGGAGCGTGTAATTCAAGTGCTGGCACGTGGTCATTATCATCGACGATTTTTTTTTTATTTTTTCATAGAACTTCTTACGGCAATATTGTACATTAAATAAATAAAGGAGCGACACGTGACTGTTATGTTCGACATACTTTTTTTCAACATCAAATTCTACCGAATTAAAGCATTTTTCGACGAAATATCCTTTCATCAAAAATAAATAATTCTAACAAAATTTTTGGGGAATTTATTTTTGACTAGGTTAGTCTCGACTGAATTACCAACTAACTTTTTCGTCCGTCATAAATTAATTATGACGGAATAAATTTATTTCGAACGAAAATTTTTGTCCAAAATAAGGTTTTTTGTTTGGAGTAGGATTCCATCTCCAATTTTAGCACGTATAAGATTTGTTAGTTTTATATATAATCCAATTATATTATATATGTTTTGGTTTAGAGTTTATCTTTTTAAACACAACTTGTTCAAAAGTTTTTTTATAAATTTTTTTTATAAATACGACTTTTAAACTACAAACTTATACTACCTCCATTCCAAAATAAGTGACGTTTTAGAGTGTTTCACACTTATTAAGAAAATTATTTATTGCTCCAATGTTGTTATTAAGATTGATATGAATTGTCATAATTATCCTTATATGAATTAAGAAAATATGTATAAAGTTGCCTAGATAAATGAGAGAGAAATTATGAAAGAATATATTTGAGGGTAATAGAGTAAAAATAGTAATTAATGCTTCCTAAAATTTTATAAACGTCAAATATATTAGAAAATTTTGAACTCTTTAAAATCTCACTTATTTAGAAATGGAGAAAGTAACACCAAAAATATATAATCCCATTAAAACAAAAAAAAGACTAGCTATGTAGGTAAACATAAAAGATGATATTCACACGGTTACAACAATTTACAAACAGAAATTCAAATTGTAAGTAATATTTAATTTCTTTTTTTCAAGAAATAGAGAGAGGATTAGGGGAGAAAGGTGAGGTGGGGGTGCATGTGGCTTTCAGGGACAACGCAGGGGAGATAAATATCAGGCGTGCACTCTTCCATATGAGATTCTCTAGTACGTGCGTGGTAGTACTTTTTCTGTCCCTTAATATAATTAATATAAGACGTTTTAGATAAAAAAAAATTGTCCCTTAATATATGACGTTTTAGAATTTCAAATAAGTATTAATTGCTTAGTTTTTAATATTATCCCACGTATTAAATATAACTTTGATTCTCTCACTATTTTTTATCTAATAAATAATAATCTCTTTTTTCAATATAAGGATAATATAAATATTTGATATTATATTTAATGCTATACAATTATTTTTTTAATAATTTTACACAACTCTAAATAAAATTATATTAAGAGATTGAGGGAGTAATATATGTGTATTAATTATATAATTCTACAGCTAGAGTTACTCCTACCACCCCTAGCAGCTGTAGCACTAGCAATTAATAGTAGGCTAAAACAGATGTGATTTGGCCTTACATTCACCAATCACTACATGCAGATTTGCCTTTCTTTGACTCATTTTTAGGCCTGTATAAAAATACAGTAATCCTTCACTTCTTAAAAGATTATCGTTTAAAATTTTTACACATAAATTAAGAAAATTATTGAATATTATTATTTAATAATTAAAATTTGTGTAAAATTTTATCATTACATTTTTATGAGAAGTTGAAAATTATTAATACAAGAGAGAGAATTTCTTGGGACATAGAGAGAAGGTAGAGGTGATATAGAAAAATAAATACTTTATTATTCTAGAAAGTTGTAAACGACAATCTTTTAGGAACAAATTTTTTCTTCTAAAACGACAATATTTTATGAACGGAAGGGGTATATATATATATACTCTACTTCTAATGCGGATCATCTAGAACGATGGTTCGATCTCTCGCTATCAGTAGCGAAGCTAAATACACATATGTGGGGTTAATTGATTCCACTAAAAATATAATTTCTTTATAATGTAAGATAAATTTTAAAAAATTTAAGTATTATATATAAATAGATCCCACTAAAATTTTATAAATTTTCTATTATATATTAAAAATTTATAACTTTGTTAATCAAATTTTCACTACATATAACTCATCCTCTCAATATATATATATATATATATATATATATATATATATATATATATATATATATATATATATATATATATATCTCTTTATAATATTTTAAACTAAATAATAATCTAATTTATATTATTTTTAAAAATAATTAATGAATTAATTATTTATGAAAAGTTGTGATTAAAAAAATCTATTATGAGTCAATATAGTGTATATTTATCATATATTATTACTTATTATATTGTTATTGTAATACAATATATATATATATATATATATATATGTGTGTGTGTGTGTGTGTATGAGACCCGAAAGTACAAAAGTATTATAAAAAAATAGCTCGGAGGCACCGCACACGAATTCCCGCCAAATTATTTATAACTTAGTAATAATTTTGACCCCACTGGAATGATTTCCTGGCTTCGCCACTACTCGTTATAAAATAACAAATTTATTTCTGTGTTATGGCGACGGTTCGATCCGTCGCTATATCTATGACAACGGTTTGCTGGTGACGGATCGAACCATCGTCCGGACAATCGCTACTTGAAGCTCTCTCTCTATATATACACTAGCCGTACTATCCGTACCTCCGGCACTATGTACGAAGGGGAAGGGGAGAAGAGATCGCCGACGCTAGAGAATGGAGGAGGCAAAGAGCGAGCTCGTGAGGAGGAAAAACAGAGTAGGATCTGAGAGTGAGAGAGAGCAATTTTTTTTCCTTTGAAGTTAAAAGGATATAATGGACGGTGAGATTTATCACAAACTTTGGACGGTCTTGATCGTTTATTAGGGTGAACGAAAATACACTTCATTTCGTAATAATACTTTTTTTAATAAAAAATCTTATTTTAATTTATTTGTCATTTATAATTTTTTAGGATAATAAATTATTTAATTTTTTATATTACTCCTAACTTCTCTAATTATTTTAAAAAATTCACTCTCATTTATTAGTAGTTTTTTATTTTTCATAAAGAATAGTGACACAAACTTTACACAAATTTTAATTATTAATTTTAATTCGTGTACATGAAATTAAAACGTCTATTATTATGAAATGAATGAAATATTATATATATATATATATATATATATATATATATATTAATTCATCCATTAATAAAGCGCCTGTTTAATGCATTAAGATGGTTTTATTTTGTCTTGGTTCATTTAGCACAGCAGGAGAAATACAAAGGACGGAGACGTAACTGGTGACGAAGGGATTTAAGCATGCATGCATGCAGATAGCAGTTAATAATTGGACTTTTTCACGTGCTTTTGTTTCCTTTTCGACTTTTGTGCTCCCCCTCTCCAAAACCTACAAATCTCTTGTTACATCCCATCTCATCTCTTTTTTTTTTTTTTTTTAATAAAGAGAAGTTTTTAGGTTTTGTAATCAGATAATGTCTCTCCTCTTCAAATAATAGTTTTGAAAAGGCCGAAAATTGCGGTCTGTGACCGGGGATTCGAATTTAGAATTTTTGAATTTACGACTGATCTCGTGTTCTTCTTTTTTTATCATCTCGTGTATAAGTACTCTCTCCCTTCAAAATTAAACATATAAACATCTTTCTCATATAAATAGTCAATGAATCTCACACTTATGTAATAGATTTTATAAAAATATTAATTTTTATTTATAGAAATAACAATTTTCTTATTTTTTAAAATGTATATGACTGATAAAAATTTAGAATGAAATAAATTTTGTTATATACTGTACAATTATATATAATAATTATATCAACTAAAATTAAATATATTTACATTAATTTAAAATTTAATATACTTGAAAAGTTAAATTATATCTTTAATTTTATAATGAAAGTGAGTATTTATTTACAGTTGGACTGAAAATAATAATTTAATTATATCAAATAAACAAGCTTACTGCTAATAAGGATAAGCTAGTAGATTAATTTATACTAGTACAGTAGTTTTACCGACCAATGGTACTTTCTATGGGTATGATAATTGGCAGAAGATCTAGTTTGTGATCTTTTTGTGTTGTGCACAGCACACGCAAAAGGCCAGAAAAGAAATGATGATGATATTCTACAATATCGTACGGCTATTATAGAAAGAGAGAGCTAGCCTGGCTTTTTTGACAAATATACACTGCATACAAATACAAAGTACAATATTTATTCTCTGCAGAGCTAGGGTTAGGGTTTTCCCTTTCAAGCAGAAGCCTCCCCCTCCTTCCTTGGGAAACGAGCCAAAACTGAAAAGGTTTCTGATAGTTATGTTTGGTTGGGTTATGTTTGGTTCGGTTTGGCTGGGTTTGGTTGGGTTGGGTTGGGTTCATTCTGTCGTCTGATTCCATCTAACCAGCCAGGTCTCTGGTCAAGCTCCAGCTCCTCCATTAATGTCGGTGATAATAACAGAGAAACACTATTTTTCATATGAGTTTTGAATATTTTCACCTGTTTCTCTTTCACGTGAAGGTGAAAATCATTTTATTTTCATGTATGAGAACTATTTACAAATATTAAAAACACATAAAAATATCAATTTTCTAGTAATAATATCTCTCTTTCAATAATAGTATGTCATACTATATATATATGACGCTGTTCTTTAACGGATTGGTCCGTTAACGGACCAATCTTTAGCGATGGACAATTCATCACTAAACGGACCGTGTATATATATATATATATATATATATATATATATATATGATCAGAAGCAATGTGATTCAATTTTTTAAAAACACATATTTTTCTATATAAATAGATTTCTCTTATGAAATCGTTGGTACTATAAATTAAACATCACTGCGTATTTATGGATTTATTTTTAAAGTGGAGTGAGTACTAGTGAAAATTTGGTTTACTCTATAGCATTATTCTACTAAGTGTGCATGAATAATGATTCTAGGAATTCTTTATTTTTTTAATAATTATTTAAATGTAGTAAATGAATTCTTTAAAACAAATAAAAAAAATTAAATCAAAAACAGACAATCATAGTATCAATATGTATATATGTCTTAAACACGAATAACAAGTATTTGTGTCCTACACTCAAATCTTTTTCCAAATCTAAAAAGATTTGTTTTCTTCAATCATTGCAATGAAAATTAGTTCTCACAAACAAGAGAGGGAGAGAGAGAAAAAAAAGGATTTCACAAAAGAGAGATAATAATTATACAATCCCACAAATATCTTGAATTGGTCAAAATCTGTCCCATAGTTGCACAATTTAATCAAATGCTTATTTCAATAAATATATAAAAATTCCCTGCTTAATATATAGTGGAAGTAAATAGAAAATATGATCTAAATTCAGTTATGCGTGTAAGGCTGTAAAATGAGCAAATGGTTCGGGCTCAAATCATACTCGTTCGGCTAAAAGTTCGATTCAAGCTCAACTCCAAATATAAATGATTCTAGCAAATTTTAAATTTCGATAAATCACTCGAACCTCCTCAAATTGTAATTTTCTATTTATACTTAAATCATATAATTCGTTTGAAAACTTCAAATTGTTCAGGCTCAATTCAAGATTGTGTTCGATTCGGTAGCTAAACGAGCCTCAATAAAATTTTATTTTATACTCGATATATTTTGTGAACTAAATCTGAGCAATTCAATATATACTCGGCTAAACTCGTTTTATTTAAACCCTTACATGTGTGACATACTATTTGTTTAATGGATGTAGTTCCAAGTCTAACACCATTTGTTTAATTAATGTTAGAAAGGGAAGAGAGATCTTGATCCAGAGGACAAATTAAGTCATTGATATATATATATATAGGGTAATAATCCGTGGCAACCGGTTGCCAGAAATACTGTTCAGCAACCAACTTTTGTACCCTTAATCAGAATGAGCAAAGGCTGAGATGAATTCATTTTCCCCCCTGCCGCTACAGCTTGTAGCGGCAGGCTATAATTCCAAAATCATTCCACAATTTACTCATATGCCCTCCATATCCATATATGTGTTGCCGCTATTACCGTTATGCCCTCCAATACATGGGCTGACGAGACTACTTCATGCGGCAGGGTCTGACTTGTTGCTGCTTCATCCATATATATATGTATAGCCTGTTTTCAATTAATAATAATAATCATAATAATAATAACAATAATAATAATACTAATAATAATTATTATTATTATTATTATAATAATAGTAGTAGTAGTAATAATAATAATAATAATAATAATAGTAATAATTATTATTATTATAATACCATTATAATACTATATTATAGTACTATATTATTATAGTACTATTATAATTATTATTATTGCTATTATTATTATTATTATTATTATTATTATTATTATTATTATTACTACTACTACTACTACTACTACTACTACTACTACTATTGTTGTTATTATTATTATTATAATAATAATAATTATTATTATTATTACTATTGTTATTATTATTATTGTTATTATGATGGTTATTAATATTGTTGTACTATTATAAATATTATTGTTATTATTGTAATAATAATAATAATAATAATAATAATAATAATTATTATTATTATTATTATTATTATTATTATTATTATTATTATTATTATTATTATTATTACTACTATTATTATTAGTAGCAGTACTATTATTATTATTATTACTACTACTACTACTACTATAATTATTATTATTATTATTATTATTATTATTATTATTATAATAATAATTATTATTATTAGTATTATTATTATTGTTATTATTATGATTATTATTATTAATTGAAAACATACATATATATAAATGGAGTGGCAACAAGTCAGAACCTGCCGCATGAAGCAGTCTCGGCAGCCCATGTATTGGAGGGCATAACGGTAATAGCGGCAACACATATATAGATATGGAGGGCATATCTATAAATTGTGGACTGATTTTGGAATTATAGCCTGCCGCTACAAGCTGTAGCGGCAGGGGAAAAAATGAATTCTCTCAACCTTTGCTCATTCTGATCAAGGGTACAAAAGTTGGCTGCTGAACAGTGTTTCTGACAACCGGTTGTCACGCATTATTACCCATATATATATATCAATCTCATTTCTATTCAGAATAGAAAAGAAAAGCAAACTCTCAATTTGAGTCGAAATAAGGACCACAATTAAGCATGAAGAGTTTGAAAACGAAAGATTTTTTGAAGGCATAGCTAACTCGCTGGCCATGCATTTCATTTATATAACAATTACGTACAATCTTATCATTTTACAAGTGTGATGAAAAACATAAAGACTTGTTAATAATTGAAAATACAAATTAAATACCTCTATCTATATGATATTATCTCATCTATTTGAACTCAACAGGTGTTAAAACTGACTATGACTCTTATCACATGATATATATGTAAACAATCCATATATGCAAAGGAATTGAAGGGAAGCTTGGTCCTAGGTCCTAACTCCCAACCCCCAACTCCCAACTCCCAACTTAATGACTTCTTCAAATCAAAAAGGTTTTGTTTAATCAAAAGAATAAACACTCTAATGAAATAATCCGATCAAATCTCAAGTCCGAAATAAATTTTGGATCAAATTCTAAGTCCGATCGAATCGAATAAACTCATATATATCTTTCAACCTGGACCTCCCTATTTCATTCGTGGGATAATTACAAAAAAGAATATGATATTTCCACAATACTTTTTGGCATTTTCACATGAAAAGTGTCGCTATAGATGTATAACGACGGTGAAAATCGTCGATATAGGATCTTTAGCGACGGTTTTCACGTGAAAATAACATTTTCTGTTGTGGATTTATCAGTTTCTTACAAAAATTATGCTCAAACCAATGTGAAAGATGAAATGGATTTCATAAAGGTATGTTAAATGTAAGAGTTTTGGTACATTTACAAAATAATTCTTACAAAAAATTGTTTACAAAATGATGTGTCAAAATTTAATTAGTGGATAATTGATCATACATGGATGGATCCAGTGATTGCAATCAACTAAAGTCATACACATCATTTTGTATCTTATTTCTGTAACAATTATTTAGTTACTGTAGTATTATTGAAAATATAGTTTAGATGTAACAGTTCAGTCTCATATCGAAAGGTATGAGAAAAATTTATTTGTATATAAAGAATTAAATTACTAATATTAGTATATTCAGTTATGAATATACTATTGGGCCAATGGTTTAAGGTCTTATTTAGATGAATTTGATTGGATTCGAACTTATAATTTAACCTAAATTTGTTTCAGACTCGAGATTTAATCCGACTTGTTTCATATGGTATTAGAGTTGACTCTCGAAACTTCATAATTAAGGACATGATGTTTACATACACAACCATGTTTTTTAATCGGACTCCTCTAGAGTTTTTAATAAAATCTAACTTTTAGAGTTCTCTAAATCTCAACCATACATAGAACATCAATGGTTAACATATTATCACATCATTGTTAGTTCAGTTTTTTATCCACGTCATTTAACACATCACGTTTCCTTACATTCCTTCCATCCTTTCTCCTTTCTCTCTTCAACGTTTCTTGTTTAAGCTACAGAAACTCTTTAATTAACTTAAACTAGCATCAACCATTCTACAATCACCACACTATGAAGATAATAAATCTCTTAATTTGTTTTTGAGAATAAGAAGACAATATATAGAGTAAAAGGTATCTTAGATCGATCTAAGATATTTTATCTTAAGTCATTTTCAGTACAATATCATTAAGTCACTTTCAATACAATATTATTTGATCGTCAACTTAATAATTTAACCATACGAATGTAATGAGCATGGAAAAATATGAAATTATGTAAAATTTTGTCTGATTTAATGTGTCGGACTATTATTTTTATAATAGTGTAAATAATTTGTATATAAGTATATATATTTCGTAACTTCTATTATTGTAAAGTTTTTAATGCATAACCTCAAATGGAACGAAATTTTACATAATCTTGTATTTTTACATGCTCTCATTAAATCCGTATGATTAAATTATTAAGTTGATGATCAAATGATATTTTATTGGAAATGATCTAATAGTTCTGAATGTTTAAGCAATCCGAATGAACTTGAATGGAGCTAATATTGAATATTGAATGAAAAAAGTTATTTGATAATTGATACATCTCAGACATCTAAATAACAGTCTTTTACTATTTTACTCATTTAAGCTTTACTGAACACGTATATAATTTTGTCCGGATGTATTAAAAAAATTAAATACAATATTCACTGTACAACACAAAAAATAAATAATTCAAACAAAGTATTGAATAATTCAAACAATTTAAACCCAAGTTAATAACTAATATAATAATAATTCATATATTAATTAACTAATATAACATCAATTGTTATTTTAATTGCTCTGCACGTGGACCATCAAAATATACATGCGAGTATATATGACGTGGGCGGTGTGTGACTGATTTTATGTGATAATAGACTTATTATTTCGCAATTCAGTAGCCGCTCACATCCTCAAAAACCAAACGAGTCTCTTCTCACAAACAACAATGGTATCTATCTATCTATACAAAAGCAGGGAGGGGACAATACATTCTCACCAACCAACAAGTACTTGATTCCATTATCCAAAAAATTGATATAAAGCCGATTCATACGGTCCTTGACATCACATCCCGCACCGAAAATCTCTGTCCTGACTGGTTTCAATGTCTTTCGGCACCGATTTACAAAACCCAATCAGTTTCAAACTAAGATTGGTGGAGTTTGTTGGCTAAAAAATTGGATTTTTGATGAAATTTGAGTTTTTGTGGGTTTAATCCTACACCAAGTTGGCTTTGATCTAAAGTAGCAAGTAAGTTTTTCGGCCAAATTTGGGTTTTTTTTTCAAATTTCAGGGAGAAGGCGTGAGTGAGGGAGAGAGAAAGCCAGAGGGAGGATATTAAATATAATTTTTTATGTTGTGCGAGGGTATTTAAGTAAAAGTTCACTCAGATTTCCAACTTAAGACCTGGTTGTGTCCAAATCAAACAATCTGAATGACTTAACGATTCAAATTTGAAGTCATTCGGGCCCAACAAGTGTTAATCAAACGGTCCCTAAGCATGTCTAGGAAACAAGAGAGTTAAGAAATAAAGGAAACAAATAGAGAGCAGAGAGGAGAGAGAAAATGATGCACCATAAGGTGGGGTGAACAAAATCTAACAAAATATTTTAAATAATATTCCTTCCGTCCTAAAATAATTGTTCAGTTTTGACTTTTTTTAATTAAATTAATTATTTTTTAAAATTATTTTTTGTACCATATTTGCCAAAATATAGGTGAAGAGGTTATAACAAAAAAAAAAGTATATACAATTTACTACTAATACCGATTTTTATAATGTTAAAAATATATTTATACATGCTTAATTATTAATTTTAAAAATAGTCAATTTAACTAAAAAAAATCAAAACTGAACAACTATTTTGGGACGGAGGAAATATTAATCATTGATTTTATTTGGATAGTAGGAACCCAAAATTTAAAAATTCTCAAGACCTACTTGGGGAGAAAATTTGTCAATGTGAAACCAGATAAGAACAAGTCATTGTAGATTAGTCAACTCAAATAGATATAACCATAACCATCAAACATCTTAATAAAGAATGAGAAGAAACCATCATTCTTTAAGAGGAGAGAAATTAAAAACCTATTCCTTTGAAACATTACAAAACCACGACACCTTGCAACCAGCACAAAATATAATACTAATATACTACCAAAATAAAACCATCCCAACCTTTCTTAACCTCACAATAATTCTATATTCTTTTGGTCACAACTCACAAGCCACAAACTATAAACCTAAGACCAATCAAAAAGAGCACACTATAGTAAATAATAATAATAATAATTAAACACTAGTCCATCCATATATGGGAATTAATACAAAAGTACACCAACGACCTATAGGTACAACTTTCATACCATACCCATAACACCCCTAAACCCGCCACCAAAATACTACTACTACTACTACCACTACCATATTTCTTAAACCCACACTACACAAAATTGTGTGAACCACAAAAAGCTGCTAAGATGGAACATTCCTTGTTAAGGGAACGGCAGAAAGTGGACGCTTCATTTCACAAGACAATTTTAGCACCTCGCCCAGGTCAACTGGGTTGGCCATGTCCTGGACCCACTTGAAATGGTGCACCAATTTAGCCACCCAAAGTGTCACGGTCACCAGCCCTAGGTTCTTGCCCGGGCAAACCCTACGCCCAGCACCAAAAGGTGCCAGCCTTAGGTCCCCACCTCTCACGTCCACGTCAGCACCCTCCCCGAGAAACCTCTCGGGCTTGAACTCGAGTGGGTCCGCCCACACGTGGCAGTCGTGCGTGATGGCCCACATGTTCACCATGGCCGTTGTGTTGGCAGGAATCACCATGCCGTTGCTGAGCTGGACGTCTGACGTGGATAGCCTTGCCCAGGAGAGAAGCGGACCGGGTGGGTGGACACGGAGAGTCTCCTTGACCACGGCCTGCAAGTAGGGTAGTTTGGCCACGTCAGCGTCCGTCACGGTCCTGTTGCTCACAGCCCCGTCCAGCACCTCTCGTAGCTTGGCTTGAATGTCTTGGTGCAACACTAACTCGGCCATGACCCACTCAGTTAACAAAGCAGTCGTGTCGGTTCCTCTAAATATCATTTCCTGCATGGCCAAAATACAAAATTACACTCACCGGATTAACTCAGTTTAATAAAATTAGCAGTCAGCAGACAAGAAATTACAATACTATATACGTACGTACCCACAAGACAGCTACCATGTCATCTTCATGTAACTTCTCATCACCCTCGAGTGACAATAAAACATGGACAAAATCAGCATTATCAGAATCCTTACTTGACTCACTGAGTTTATGTTCTCGAATTATGTCTCGGACGAGTTTTCTAACTCGGGGGACAAGAGCCTCACAGCGTTCAACAATACGAAACGGGTCGTATAGATAGTTGAGCAAAGGCAAATAATCAGACCAATTAAATGCGCCCAATAGCTCAAACCCTTCTGTCACCATTTCTCTTAGCTCTTTCACCTCCTCGCTATCGTGCGCAGGGTCGTAACGTTTCCCAAAAACACTGCCCATTATGTTATTCAGCGCCGCAGCTTGCAAGTGTTTCCTTAACGTGACCACCCCGTGGCGGGATTGTTCGGTTGCTATGTTGCGAAGCATGGCGGCGCAGTCTAGCTGCCGGCCTGCTTCGTGGGCTGCGATGCGCCGGGGTGCGAAGAGATGAGATGATGCGATTCTTCGGAGCTGGCGCCAGTATGCGCCGTTCGGAGCGAAGCCGATGGCTCGGCTGAACATGAGGGTTTTAGCTGACTGTTTGATTGGGCGGTCAGCGAAGTGAGGGGAAGTGAGAATCTCCCTGGCTATATGGGGATCGGAAGCTACAACGAGCGGGGTTGAGCAGAGGCTGAGGGCCATGAGCTGGGTGGCGGCTCCTGCTCGGGACCAAGCCATGGAAGCGAGGGAGCGATGAGCCAAGCCGCGGCTGAGAGTGAAGAGGCTTCCGAATATAGGGAGGCCTCGAGGTCCAGGGATAGGAACGGTGCCGTTTCGATTGCGGCCGTTTTTCCAAGCAACGCCGCCGCCGGTGGAAAAGGCCCATGCGAGAAGTGTGACGGAAATGAAGGTGATGAGGAGAGAGAATAAAACGTAAGCATCTAGAAGGTTATTAGATCCGAGAAATGCTGGTAGAGTGAAAATCCACCAGTTTGTATCCTTTGAAACCAATATACTCAAATCCATACCCGGCCGGTTAAGATTATTTGGTTCCTTAGCTTAGTGAGGGAAGATAAGCGAAAGACTGTTAACGAAGGTACAAAGAGAAAATGGGGTTAGGAAGGGTATAAATAGGCGGTAAAGGGTTAATACATGAGCATGTAGCTATAAATACGTATATATATATATATATATATAAATGATGTAAGCTTGTAGTAGTAATATAATTCCTCTGTCCCTTAATATAAGACTTTTTAGAATTGTGCACAAGTATTAAGAAAATAATTATATAACATTAAATATAATATCAAATGTCTATATTGTCCTTGTATTGAAAAAAGAAATTGTTATTTATTGGACAAAAAATAGTGAGAGAATCAAAATTATATTTAATACTTGGGGTAATATTGAAAATTAAGCAATTAATGTTTACTTGAAATTTTAAAACGTCATATATTAAGGGACAATTTTTTTTTTTTTAAAACGTCTTATATTAAGGGACGGAGGGAATATAGGATTAGGAGAGAAGGGGTTTAACATGTGGGATGTGGATTTTAGTGTTAATTATTTTCATAAATAATTTAATGATAATTTTGTATTAATTGTGAAGAGGGGAGGGTTCCGGTTAGCGTAGAGTTATTTTTTTAATAAATTGATTGATTGGTCAATAGAATACTGATGCACATATAATTTAATCTGCGTGTTAGTATTTTATCGATCAATTGATCAATTTATTTTAAAATAAACTTCATGCTGAGCAACTGCGGGGATGGGATGGTAGTATTATGCATGATGAACCGTAGAAGCTAGGGATTGGCCAAGCTAAGCTAAGGTCAGCTGATCAGAAGATTAATTAATGGTGGAGAGAGAGGACAAGGGTAGTAGAACACAGTTTGTGAGCGTTAAAACGGCGAGCGGAATAATAGTAATAGAATAATTGTGAATACTGAAGAGAGAGAAAAAGGAGTGTGAAAGCGAGGGGAGTGATGTGGAAGTCTCGAGTAACGCTTGCTGTTCAAGTAACGCATTGAGAGCTGCGACGGTTTCAATATCTCGGGGAGAGAGAAAAAGATTCTCACCTTCAGTGTTAATGCTTCTCATGTCCACAAGTAACACTCTTACTTGTATACCTCATAGGGTTAAAGAAAATTTCTTCTTCTTTTCATTTTTTAAATTTTAGGACCAACACTAAGTATGGAGATGTGCCCTTAAAATTAATTTCAATTAACGTATAAGTTGATCTGAAATTGTCTTTATCGTTTAAGAATTTCGAATCCGCCTGGACTACAAACAACGAAACTATAAGCGGTGGCAAAACTAGGATTGATTTACAGTGGGGTCAATAATTAGAGTATCAGATAATAAATCAAAATTGATAATTATAATAATAAAAAACGACTCAAATATATAACCAATAAAATATAATATGTCATTATTGTAGCCATCAAACTTATCCACAAAATAACTAGTGGGATCAATTTAGGACTGGGTGCTTGGGTATCTAATTAAAAAAAAATTAGTGGGATCAAAAATTGAGTGGGGTCAATTGACCCCACATTTTCTACATAGCTTCGCCGCTGACTATAAGTGAATCTTATGAAGAGTTCGATCGATCTTGACACATAATAAACGTTGGCGACGGCATGCTTAGCTCATACCAGTCGGACAAAAAGAGATGTTTAATTACAATCTTGGATAAAAATATTCTACAACGCATATTGTTATTTAATTTGAAACCGCTTTGTCTACGAACAACAAAGTTAAAAGCGTTGCAACTATGAATCTCATGGAAAATTCTGGATAGTTCGATTCTAGCTCAAAATGAACGCATGTATGCTTAGCATATACAAGTCAGACAAAGAAGTAGTGTTTCCAATTTTGGATAAGAATATTCTACGACGCACTAGAATGCCCTTGTTGACAATAATTTACTCCAACAATATCTAGGGTTAAAAAAAAGTTCCACTGACAAATCATATACATACTTAATTTGTATATGGACCCGGTTAGTATGAAGTTATTTTTTTGTTAAGTTGGTCAATTGGCCAATAGAATACTGACACACATACAACTTAGCCTGCGTGTCAGTATTTTATTGGTCAATTGACCAACTTACTCCAAAATAAACTTCATGCTAACACATGTTTTGTTAAAATGTTAAATATTTCAATATAATTTTACTAGTCAAGCGAAATTAACTCTATTACTGCCTTTCTTGTTCAAAGATTTAGTACTTCATGCATTAATTATGACTTATGAGAATAAATGATATACGGATGATCAGTAAAATTAGAGTTTTATATCTAATAATAATATATCATGCAGGAAATTCAAAAAAAAATGAAGGGGTTAAATTTGGAATCCAATATGGTTAGTTAAACAATTTTATCAATAAATAATAAATACAAAATGTATCCATACAATTCAAATTCTTGATTTTCTCTTACATTCATTACATGTCATGTTGTTATTGGATGGTATAAAATTATAACTTTACAAGCCATCCCTATATAATTTATTCTTATTATTAAGTCATATTAGAACTTAAATATAATAGTGATGCACAAAGTATTTTTAATAAAAAAAATTCAAATGATTAAAATATATTAAAAACGATGAAACAATTTTAAGGGGGGAAATTTCAAGTGATAATCTTTTTAAACAAATAACAAATGTCAAATTAATTAGAAAGAGTTTCAATCAAAACAACAATTAACGAATTGTAAAAATATTTATGAAAGACAGTTATATTACAAAATATAAATATAATATACCGATAAAGTAATTAAATATTACCCTATATTTTTTTTATACACATAAAGTAAGTCAATTTATATAAACTTAAAGTCCACACATGTACCTAATTACTATTCTTTTTACCAATATTCTTGTACTTTATTCATTATAGTAATATACGTTAGAACCCAAAGACTCGATGTTCCAGGTAAATTACTAATTGAATATCTCCTGTTTTATGCAATTTTAATACGGTCAAAGGAACTCTACGGAACAGTGTTTATTTATAAATGACTAAGATATGTATTGTGAAAGTCTTTAATCAAATTATAATTATAATTACTATATATATATATATATATATATATATATGAAATATGTACAAATTAAGAATTATTTTATTTTAATTTATTTTATTTTATCGCACCGACTTTCTACATTGATTCGTAATTCAATTTTGTCATATATTTATCCACGTGCAGCCATGCAGGACACATTTCATATAATTAACGGATCCGGTTATTAATAAGTTAATTTTATGGTAAGTTGATTAATTAATCAATACATTACTAATACGAAAAGAGAAAGATTACCTCCCGACCTGCTTGTCGACGCTGTATTGACCGCGGCCATAATTAACCGAGTGGGAACTGGGAAGGAAGGAGGGAGGTTCCTAGTTTCATGTGGAGTAGTAGCGCCTAGTACGTATAAAGTTCCGGTGCTTGGAATGTTCCATAAAGTTATCAAGTTGCAAATATTCATTTAAATAATTAGGAATAATTAAATAGATCTCCATTAATTTATGGAATTTTTTAACATGTGCATTTAGGGCACATGCTAAGCACATAATTTAATATTGTGTTTAGTTGATGGGATGGAATGGAATGGGCTGGTAATCATTCCTTAAGGAATGAATTAAACATGTTTGGTTGCTCAATGAGAATGGTCATTTCATTCTTTTGGTCATTTCATTCTAAATCTGAAAGTTCATTTTTATTCCCGTGTAAATAGATGAGTTATTTTATTCCTTTCTGTTTCGATCGACTCACTTCATTCCACTACCTTCGTTCGACTTGATCGAACAGCCCTACCCCGCCCACCCCTCATCAAAAAAAAATAGTCTGATTATGTGTACACCCCCACCCATCCCCCACCCCCACCCCCACCCCCACCCACACCCCCACTCAAAAAAAATATTTACTGATTATATATATTCCGCTCACTTCCGCCCAACACCCACCCCCCCCCACCCCATCCCACCCACCCACCCACGCCCACCCCCACCACCCCACCCACCCCCACCACCACGCCACAAAATAAAAAAAAATAAAATTTACTGATTATATATACACCCACCCTACCCCCACCCACCCACCCACCCCCACTCCACCCCCACCCCCACACCACCGCCACACCACAAAAATTAAAAAAATAAAATTTACTGATTATATATACACCCCACCCCCCTACCCACCCCCACCCCACCCCACCCCACAAAAATTAAAAAAAATAAAATTACTGATTATATATACACCAACCCTACCCCCCACCCTGACCCCCACCCTCACGCCACCCCACCCCACCCTACAAAAATTAAAAAAAATAAAATTTACTGATTATATATACACCCACGCCCACCCCACCCACCCACCCACGCACTCCACCTTACCCCACAAAAATAAAATTTACCGATTATATATACACCCCACCTCACCCCACCCCCACCCCCACCCCCACTCCACAAATTTAAAAAAAATAAAATTTACTGATTATATACACCCACCCCACCCCACCAACCCCCACCCCACTCCACCCACCCTACCCCCCACCCACCCACCCACCCCACTCCACCCCCCCCACCCCATAAAGATTAAAAATAAATACTACTTATATATACACCCCACCCCACCCCCCACCCCCCACCCCCCACGCACCCCCCACCAATCCACCCCACCCCATCCCACAAAAATTTAAAAAAATAAAATTTATTGATTATATACACCCACCCTATACCCCCACCCCACCCACCCACCCACCCATACCACCTCACAAAATTATAAAAAATAAAATTTACTGATTATAAATTATTTACTTTTCTATATTACTCCTATCTTCTCTCATTGTTCCAATAAATTCTCTCCCTTGTATTAATAGTTTTTAATTTCTCATAAAGGGGTAGTGATGAAATTTCAAACAAATTTTACTAGTATTAAACGACTTTCTTAATCCATGTGCTAAAACCTTAAACGACAATCTTTTAGGAACGGAGGTAGTACTATTTTATACTCCATCCGTTACTAAAAGATTGTCATTTTAGAAGAAAAGAATTGTTCTAAAATGTTTGTCGTTTACAACTTCCTAGAAGAATAAATTATTTACTTTTCTATATTACCCCTATCTTCTCTCATTGTCCCAATAATTCCTCTCCCTTGTATTAATAGTTTTTCAATTTTTCATAAAGGGGTAGTGATGGAATTTCAAATAAATTTTACTAGTATTAAATTACTTTCTTAATCAATGTGCCAAAACCTTAAACGACAATCTTTTAGGAACAGAGGTAGTACTACTCTATACTCACTCCGTTCCAAAAAGATTGTCGTTTAGAAAAAAAAATTTGTTCTAAAATATTTTTCGTTTACAACTTCCTAGAAGAATAAATTATGTACTTTTCTATATTACCCCTATCTTCTCTCATTGTCCCAATAAATTCTCCTCCCTTGTATTAATAGTTTTTAATTTCCCATAAAGGGGTAGTGATGGAATTTCAAATAAATTTTACTAGTATTAAATGATTTTCTTATCCACGTGCCAAACTTTAAACGACAATCTTTTAGAAACAAGAGGGACTACAACACCAACCATCTTATCTGCTAATTAAGTTGATTAATAAATTGTTACCAACTTTCAGTTAATGGTGGAGATTCTAAGTTGCATAAAACATTTTTTGCTCCCTCGGGTCCCTTAATATAAACTTCGTTTTACGAGAAGTATTTTATTCTTAATATATGTCGTTTGTGATTTCAAGTAAGTATAATTGCTTAGTTTTTAATATTACCCCAAATATTAAATATAATTTAGGTTCTTTCACTATTTTTTTGCCTAATAAATAATACTATCTTTTTTCAATACAGGAACAATAGAGACAATTGATATTCTTATTTAATATTATACATATTGGGGATTGATTCATATTTCTACGAGTTTGACAAATAGCTACTACGACAGGGTAGTCAGGGGTCCCTCGATCACCGCTGAGCAAGCGGCTGCCGAGCTCGTCGGTGAGCTGACAGGGGTTGCAAGGAGATTTATTAGTAGTTTCAATCTTGAATTTTACTAATAAATTGGGTCTCATGTGTTTGTGCTCATGTTATAGCAGCTAGGATTTCTAGTTACTATAAAACTATTGTTTGGTGTGTGGATTATTATAGAGTGTGTGAAACATCTAATAAATACATCATACAAATAAGACTAGCCAAATTAGTGAATCTGGGTATATCGTGTGTTCTTACTTTTTTGACTTTCATATAACATCTTTAATATTTGTGTTGTTGTGCACAACTCTAAAAACACTTATATTAAGGGACTGTTGGACTATTATTCTTTGTAATGGTGGATTGACTTTTAACCAAGTTATTGCAATGGTTATGATGGTCTCTAATTGGATACTGATATTTTAATATAATTATAATGTTTACTACTGGAAAACAAGGATTAATTCTTAATTAAAAAAAGTGATTTGTGGTGCCAAATTTAGTCATTTACGATTATATAATTGCTTTGGCCGGTGGATTATTATTTTCTATGTGGTTATAATTATACGAGATCAGGAATTGATCATGGTACTTTCTTAATATGACCTAGACAACTTTAAAATCTTCTAACTTTATGTTTCTCTCATGCCCGACATACCGATTCGCCCTTGATCTGAAAAAAAAAATTGAGGATTTGTTTTTTTTTTTTTTTGTTAAATGCTCGTTCCACTTGTTGATAATTTGATGCTTCCAATGGTTTAGGTAGATGATTTTGCTTATTTAGGTTAGTTAAACAAACTAAATTCAAACATTAAAAAGTTGTACTAGGAGTATCATTGTTACTACACAAAACAATTAGCGAAAAAGGTTCAAAAAATATAATGTGAAATGGAAAAAGTCAAAGTTTAAAAATCTGTTACTAAAATATCTTTGTCAGTTTTCTCTTTGAGTGTTGGCTACTCAAGATATTTTTTTTTACAAAATGACATAACAAAGTATAATTAATAGATGATCCACCTTATATGGATAGACCTACGAGAGCGCTGGTACGGTGTGGTGCGGTTATAAGCACCAACCGCAACCACACCCACAACCGCAACAACAATATGCGGTTATTTACGGTTGCAGTTATTGGCGATTGCATAATCACTTTCATATATATTTAAAAATATTATAATATATAATTTTTATATACTACTAATTCACCTTATGAAAATTATTTTCCACTTCAACACGTACTTATTTAAAATCTTATGTATAACACATAATAAAAAGTTCAATTTACAAATTGCAATTATACATAATAATATGTAAGAAAACTATTATTACATATGTTAAACTAAAATAAATAAAGTCGGGATTGTAATTATATTAATTAAAGAGATTTTAATAACTCGCCACAAATAAAGTTCTAAACACCACATCCTTTATGTTTTTTATACTGGTAGTAATTATCATGGATTGTCTTATTTTTCATATTAGTTTGCATAAAATTGAAGGGAACTAATGAATTTTTAGGAAGATAGACATAAAATGTAATATTATCGTACAAGCGACTAAAGCTCATAAGAAATAAATTTTATTACCTAATTCACTTGCAACTTTATTATATGCACTGCAACTTGATATTTAATATATAAAATATATAGTTTATTATAAGTAAAGTGAGGTTCGATGCGGGTGCGGGTGCGATTTTAGTGGTGTATCCGCAACCGCAATTACAATGTGTGGTTATTAAAAATAAAATCGCACTACATCCACAAATTGTGCGATTTTATGCAGTTGTAATTACAAATGCATGCAGTTTCTTACTATCTCATAGGTGGGCCTAGTGATAACAATCATCCACAACTAGTTACATCATTTTGTAAGTAACTTTTTGTAAGATTCTTTTATCATCAAAGTACTATTTTTTTTTGTATTAAAAAATTCATAGAGTATGATGATGAATGGAGTTCTTTGTATTTTTTGTAAGTTCTTTCCAATATGATTTTTTTAATATTTATAATTTTACATATATGTATTGTAGGGTTAAATGCCTTTGTAAGTCACTCATTTAGGAGACTATACAATGCGGTCAAGGGCCTTTTTTTCTTTCACAGTCAACTCACTGTACACTCGATTTTTTAAACAAACCGTTTGCAATTCCGTCAAGTCTTTTGACTTTTTCACACGGAATTGAACAACTAAGCTGCAAACGTGTAAAAAATTTCTGAATGTGGCACAGCTCAATTTCATGTGGCTTTCATTATGTGGAAAGGAGAAAAAAATTATGAAAAAAATAAGATTTTCTAAATAAAACACAATATGTCAATAATCAAACACAAAGATAATAAATTAAAAAAATATTAAATTTACACATTTAACTGAAAAACAGCATATATCATTAATCAAAACAAAAACGAAATACTAAATTCAAAATCAATACAGGTAATAGATTTACAAAAATTCATTCGACCCTCCAAACGTGCTGCAGATGATAAGGTCTTGACCTTTCAAATTTCCGTATTTTCCATCACAAACAAAAAAAATCATTTTTATCAAATTCAGATCTAGATCCATCTAGTTTTACATGTTCTATGGCTTGTTTTCATCCAGAAATTCTTTGCGGAGATGGGCGACGGAGGCAGAGGCAGAGGTAGAGGTGGAGGTGGAGGTGGAGGTCAGGAGGCGATGGCGAATCTGAGTTAAGGGTTTTGATTTGGGTGGAGGATCTGGGTTGGGGTTTGGCGGTCTAAATCTCTTCTTCTTCTTCACTCTGTAAAGTTCTGTCAGATTGTAGTAGTAGTGTAGCTGGTTTAAACCATTTCCCTCTTCTTGCTATACCCTTTCTTTCTGTGCTGCAGAATTTGCCTCGGCATTACATCGACTCACTTAACGATTTTTCTACTGTATAAAAAAACCTAGGTCAGATTTTTGGATTTTTTGTAGTGGGTTTGCTTTAGATTTTATTTCGCCGTACGTTAGTCAGACTTCATTACAGCTGCAATCTCTACCTATTTTTTTATGCCCTTCTCGTTCTCAGAGGTTTGTGTTCTTAATTGTAGAATGATGAATTAGTCCAAGATCCCCTATTTCTTACTTTCGTGCCGAATTTGTATGCTTTGGTATCAGTACAGTGCTAATTACGGACATGAATGATTGCTAATATTGGAGCTGCTTTGTTAATATCTAGAGCAAGATTATAAACTCCCCTCACTCTCTCTGGATCACACAACAAAATTACTATAATTACTATGTGTATTGATAATTTATTATAGGCATGTTGTGTTCTTGGTGTGTTAGTGTGTGTTCTTGATATATTTACCCTCAATGATTAATAATGTTTTAAAAAAATATTTGAAATAATTTTTTAATTACACATAAGCATGTAATTTTTTTAATTTATTTTCTTATTTTTTTGGCAATTTTTTTAATTTATATTATGTTTGTAAAGAATTAAATAAAAATTCATTTGATATTAATTACAAATAATTAAATATATTGTTAATTTATTTTCTTGTTTTTTTGACTAACTTTTCTAATTTATTTATTATTTGTAAAGAATTACATAAAAATTCATTTGGTATTAATTACAAAATACTAATATATATTTCATCTATTTTCTTTTTTTTTGGCAAACTTTTCTAATTATATTATTATATTTGTAATAATTAAACAAAAAATAATTTGATATTAATTACAAAAATAACTAAATATATTTTTCATTTATTTTCTTATTTTTCTAATTTATATTATTATATTTGTAAATAATTAAACAAAAAATAATTTGATATTAATTACAAAAATAATTAAATATATTTTTCATTTATTTTCTTATTTTTTGGCTAACTTTTCTAAGTTATATTATTTGTGTAAAGAATTAAATAAAAATTCATTTCATATTAATTAAAAAAATAACTAAATATATATTTCATTTATTTTCTTGCTTTTTGGCTAACTTTTCTAAGTTATATTACTA